>JAUYWI010067065.1:0-14911 GCA_034780595.1 Parotoplana pacifica
AAAAATATGAAAGTGTGCCTGAGCGGCACAGGGCAGGCATTAACGTTAGTAAATAGGCTAGGATAAATAGGGTTAAACATGGTTCTTTAAATACTTTCTTCTTGTTTATTTTTTTTCCTTAAATTACGTTTCTCTAATACATACATATATGATTTGGAAACTTAAATGTTCAATACTTAAAATTTTATTTCATAAATAAAAAATATATGTCATACAAATTTCTAAAAATGTTTTTGCATTCTATTTATACCTAAAATTTAAAAGTGCTTTATTCCAATATTAAATTTGCTAATGGCAGGGCACCATCTCCAAATACGCGGCAATATGATGCCTTTAAATGCTGAATGTACACCTGCAGAGCCTCATTGGAGTCTTGTAGTTGACATACGTGCTGGCGTTGTTGCTTCAGTTTCCGTGAATGCTTTTTTTTAGCAATGTCCTTATCACGAGTAAGTTTGATAACGTCTGCAAGTGCAACTTTTAATTCTTCTTCTAACTTTGTAATTCTTTTAATTAGATGACTATCTTCAGTTGCTGATTCATTTCCAGCGGATAATGTTCTGGTTCTCGACAATATGGGAGATTTAGATGGTTGAATTGTAGAAGTGTTATGATGAATAGTATCAGTTGTACTAACTAAACGTTCAGGCTTCTCATGCACCGCTTCTTCAAACGATATAGTTACCTGCGGCTTATCTAGACAATTAGAGAGCTCATGAAATGAGGTATTTGTAGATTTATTTATCATATTGTCCTTCACTGGTACTGATGTAGACAGGCATTGAAGACCGATGTCAGTGGAAAGTTTTGATTTGCTCTGGGTCGCCAACTGCGCTCCAAGACGGGCAATCGCCGCATTTTTCTCCGTTAATTGAATTCTTAGAGCGTTGCATGCAGCTTCGGAGCGGTTGTCATTCAGACTCGCTGTGCCACTTATACGTCGCAACTCTGCATGATCGTGTTCCATTCTCAGTCGGGTTTCCGACAATAAGTCGTTGAAACGAACATTTTTGGAACGTTCGTGATCTAGCTGATGCTCAAGCGTAACCAGTTGACGATGCAATCGGGCACAATCTTCCTCTTTTATATGCAGTTGACGACCCATTCGGGTTATTTCGACTGATTCAAGCTGTTTCACTTCATTTTCCATTTCTCGCTGGCGTACTTTAATTTCCTGTTGCAGATCAATAATAATTTGGTCCTTTTCCACAACCATACCGCGCAGAGTGTCGCACTGCGCCTCGACGGTTTCCAAACGTTGCCGAAGTTCTTGCCGACAGGCTTCAAGTTCAGTGCCAGCTAGGCGATCATTTTCGCGACGTCGAGTGATTTGTTGACGAAGTTCCGTTAAATTACGACAAAATTGGTTTAACAAATCCAACATGGACTGTTTTCGCAATTTTAGAACCTTCATATCGCTTAGATCAACCCACTTGCCAACACTAAAAGCAGAAAATAGTTCACGATAAAGGTGAGTCATTTCATCTTTCAAAGATCGGCTTTCAATTTCTAAATTTACCATGGATAATTGAAGATTGTCATTATTTGAAGGACTATGTTCCCTTCGAGGTAGAATATGTTGCTGCGAAACTTTTAAACGGTTCTGCTTAAACACATCAAGTTTATTGTTCAACACTTGTCGTTCAGCAGTAGTGCGAATTTCTTCCGATGGAGATGAACCATTTATTTGCTGATGATATTCACGTAGCAACCGTCGATTTTCTTCTAATGTGGCTGTGCTTCGAGATATTTCACTGTGTAATTTAGACAATGGTGATTGTTCATGTGGAGACAGATTTTCATCGTCAACAATGTTACTAGCTTCAGAAATATCTCTAGTACTCAGGGGATCTTCTTTCGTCCACAGAACATCTTTACTTGACATCTGTCCTTTAGCTTTCGATGTGGAACGATGATTGTGGGAAACTGAACGCTTCGAACGCGAACGTTTCCACGAATTGCCAAAAGCTCGCGTCTGGCTGCAAAGTCGAGCATATCTGCCCTTGAGGGGAGCTGGAGTTCTGGACATTTTTGTTCAAAAGGAACCTTTAGAACAAAATTATCAACACGATAAAATAAATGAATAAATTTCTATAACTTAGTCAGCAACAGACTACATTTAAAACAGCAGTATTTCGTATACACACTCAATCGTAGGTAACGACACCTATACAATATATGGAATAATATCGACAATGTTGATTTAAAATACACTGAATGGTTGCTATATAGAATCTGTCTCGCTGTTTTAGACCCTTCATTATCTTCTTAGTTGTCTGTGATTCTATTGAGTCAGAACGGTATCTATATTATGCAAATTCTCTCCCTATTCTCAGTTCTTTATATTGATTGAGTAGAGAACTATAGGCACCCCGTAAGTATTGATATTATATTATTACAATTTAGAAGTTAAGATGACGCTCACATAATAGGCATAGTAATTTTGTAAGTAAATTAAATAATTAACTGTAAACATTTTTTTCTAATAGTTGGTTGTGTTTAAAATTATAAATCAATAGTAATAAGCATTTTTTATAATTGAAAGACAACCGTTATGGCACAAAATTAAGTTAACCATCTCATCAAAAATAGATTTTGTCAATTAGTTAATTATTGTGTACTATATGCGAAGCAAGATATAGCCCAATTTGAGGATAGAAAGTTTATATCCAGTACCTATCACTATTTTCAATTAAGTTGTAAAATGTATCCAAAATCCTGATGAAAACTCAGAAATTTTAAAAGCACACATCTGTAGCTAGCTTTTTGTAAGGTAAAACTTAATTTTGGATGAATTTTTAGTCTTGTGACTTGTTTTAGCGATACACAGGGCTTATATCCTGCATCGTACCTAATGGGAAAATAATACCAAAATTGTTGTTGCAGTTAATGTAGGTAAATATTGGAGAACTTCAACTAATTTGACAACTGAGTATCAAAAGTACTTGATGATAACCAGGATATCTTGTTGTGTTCATGATAAAGAAAATAACTATGTCATTGCCAATTTTAGAAACATACACAACAAATAAAAATACTATACACTCAAGAGCAATAAGAATCACCACCGACCCTACAATTGAAATTTAACATAAGCGTGTCGATTCATTATTAATGATAGCTTAATAGGCATAGATTTTAATTAATGAACATAGGTACCTAATGAACAGAAATCACCACATAATTGATTGATTATTTAACATTATATCTACTTAGCTTAAAATTATACATTTATTAGGTTTATGGGTAGCAATTATTTTTGCACTGGAGTGTATAGTACAATTATTTTGTTGATTTATGTACAGTATGCTCGATCGTCCGCAGTTTATAACTGCTTGGCAATGGTCGATGAGGCGTTGTTGTACTTCAATTCGGAGAGATATGGCTGGGAATCCTCTTACCTACCGCAAAGCAACATTTATTCACGTCATTGTGATCGTGAAAAGTCAATTTCTTGAAGTCCAACTTCATCCCTACTGAATAGGAATCGATCACAGATGTCAAATCAACATTATACAAAATGCTTGATTATTGCCATAAAATTTATCAATATTTAATTTTTTAAGTAAATTTATTTTTGAAAAATAAGCCTGTCCGCATTTTATACGCTATTATAGGAGTTGAAATCTTAAATGGAATATTTGGTCAATGCTTGCAGGTTTTTTAAATTCTGATTAGTTTTCCCGAAAATATGTTTTTAATAATTTTTGTATAATATGAAAATTTCAACATATAAAATAATTACACATACATGTGTTTTACTACTACAAATATTTTTAGTACATAGTACAATTACAAGAATTACAGAAAAATTAAAATATCTTTCTCAAATTAATAATTTTGTGTTTACAAATATGTGTAAGTAGTATAGAATTTAATTGTTTATTAATTTAGTGATAGAAAAAATGTGAAAAATATAGCTGCCACGGAAAATTAGTGAATATATTAGCTTTGAACAGATAACTTTGTTATTTAAACTCAAAGGCAAAATGTCAATTGAGTACCAACTATCTTATACTTATACTACTTTTGCAGACAAGTAGTGGGAGACCAGGATAGCTATTTCGACCTTGTTATGGTCCATCAGCTAGGCAATACCAAAATTGTCTTTCTATTTAGTGCTGGCCTTCTATCAAACTGCTTTGTATTGACAAGTTTGGGTATGCCTAGCTGATGAGACCATAACAAGGTCACAATAGCTATCCTGGGCTTCCATTACTTGTCTGCAAAAGTAGTATAAGATAGTGGGTAATCAATTGACATTTTGCTCTTAAGTTTAAATAGCAAAGTTATCTGTTCAAAGCTGATAAAAATTAATATATTAATTTAATTTAATTTACTCATTTTTAAAGAACGATTCACCATTGGCATATTTAAAAAATATATTTCCAGAGAACTAAGCAGAATTTAGAAAAACGAAATTCACCACAAGTATTCTTTAATGTACTACTACATACAAGTATTGACCAAAGATTCCACTTCATTTTTGAAATCGGGTTATAAAATCGAATGTTCATATGATCGAATAGTCATATAATCGAAATATATATTTTTTAAATTAAATTAATTAAAAACATATTTACACAGTATTATAATAAGTGTTGGAAAATTAAAACTAAGTATTTAATGCATTATGTTAAAATCTAAATGATTTAATTTGGTATAATGATAAAAGGATTAAAATTATGAAAATAATTATGACCATTCCATCATATACCTAAGGTAGAAATTTTGTGATTTGTGATTTAAGTTGTCTTTCGCACAATTTAGTAAGAAATATAGGTACATTTTTTTATAACAAAAAGGAGCACTTGATACACTCTCTTGAAAGTGTTTGTTTATTTATTTTAAATAATGCTTTCTCAAATCAAGTATTTTTAGTAAATACTTGAAAAATAAACTAAAATAAATAAAAGAGCGACAACCAGCGGGAAGCTAAAGTTACATAATTTTACCTAATGTTTAAAGAGTAGATAATATTATTAGCTAGAGAAGAGTACACATTATTGAAGAAGCCATTATTTAAATTCATAAAGTTTTCATTTGTTTAATAAAAGCAGATTCTAAAACACGCCGCCCTAATTTTCCGATCACTCTATTTATAAAACATAGATGTGTTGCCAAAATCCATAGAATGATCAGTGTCCATGGCATGAACAGCGAGCGCATTGTAGGGGGATTACATTTTAGAATAGAAACTTTATGCTCTTTAATACGAGTAGAAAGGTCACGACCTGTTTCACCTATATACGATTTATTTCAATTAGAACATTAATTTTGTAAATACCTCAAACAATTTTATTAATAGCCTGGGAAAATGAGTTTTCATGACACGAAGGGTATAGTCAGGGTAAGCTTAAGATTTTATACTTTTAAAAATAAAAAAATGTCATTGTTACTTTCCCATTCATGACTAAATTTCAATGAGGGAAAAGAGAATTAATAAAAGTTTCAAGATTAAAAGAGTCATCAACAATAGATAAAACAGCATCAACATACCTAACCCAAAAGTGGGTTTTTGACACGGAAAAACAGGGTATAAGTTCACATTCAACATATTCAAGAAAAAACGTTTGCTAAAATGGGGGGATACAAGTTGAAGGAGTTCAATAAAACAATCAATGTTAACCGGGATATCAACATTAAGCAGAGGGAAGCTTACTTGTTTCCTCTAATAATCGATTTAGCTATATAAATGAGGAGTTTAGAAAGTTTAGAATATAGTTTTAGATGTACAGCATTCTAAAATTATATGCTATAATTTTATGATTAAATTTTGTATAAATTTGAAAACAATATAAACATAACAAGTAAAGTATATTAGTATGTTAACCTTAAACAGTTACATAAAAGACCGAATAATATATAGATACACAATAAAAAATATTTACACATAAAAGGTTTTAAAATATTTGTTTATAAAAATACGGCGTCCGGAATCTTTTATGTAAAAATTAGTTTAATTCATGTGTTTTGCGTTTATATTACTTAAAAACGTATAATAAAGAGCTTTATTGTCATTATTATTATAAATTGAACCGTTGCGCATTCCTATACTAAAATTGATATCCATAAACAATAAATTCTCTTTTAACAGTGGAAGGGCAAATCTCCCCTACTCCACACAGGACTTGACATAAATATTCTAATATTTTCCAACAAAATCAGACTAAATGCACTGATACATGTGTATGTACATCCATACTTTAATAGTTAAAGGTTACTAATTAAATCTTATTTTGTTCAATGTATAGAGACCTAATAAAGCGTCGCCCACCAACTTCCAGAGTGTTCCGTCAGCTTTAATCCATTGTCTTTTATTTATATGGCGTACGTAGTAATTCTAATAGTACATGGAATAACAAGCGGCATAATATAAAGGAAGTATAAATGCTACGTTAAATATGTATGGCAACAAACAGTGTTTGCAAGAGATACATTAACCTGTTTATATTGTGTCAAGATAATGATCCGTAAATTATGTGATTACCTAAGCTTTTGGTTATTGGAAGTTATGATAAAATGAAATTAGGATTAAATAATATTGAAACTTTTAAAATATATTTCGATTATTTCAATTCCAAACAAAATGTCACTTCGACTATACGAATATTCGACCATATATCGTTTTGAGGATATGAACATTTGACTATATAATAATTCGAGCATCTGAACATTCGACTATCTGAGGTTTTGATAATATAAACATTTTAAATATTCGACCATACAAACATTTGACTTATGATGTTTCACTATATGATATACACTCCTTTTCAAGTAGTATGAGCTTCGGTTCGGCAATTTCCTATGTTCACCTGACGATTCCTTAAGGTTAAAACCGGTAGTATTCTGGAATTGTGCTAGAGTCCTTGAGATGACCTGCTAAGCCAATCTTTCATTGCACTAATTTTCAGTTAAATTTTAATGTTTATTTTTAACAAGAATTAGGTCTATGGCCTCATCGTTTATTCGAGTTAATATTAAGTTAACTTACCTCTTGTATTTTCTATTTAATAACTATATATATTTTCAATTTCTTAAATTCAATTTTTGAATGAAATTTTCTTTATTATTATTGTACATAAGAATATGCTGTAAGTGCTATAAACATAATGTTACAGCTTTAAGACCATAATTTTATTCAAAATTTTCAATTTTTACAATTCTTGTACTTTTAAGTGAATTAAATATCTGTATTTTTAAAGTGCAATATAATTTGTATAAAAATCAATGTGTAATAGAGATTAGACCAGTGCAATTTGGCATTTTATGCAAGTTAAATTTCGTAATTAATTAGTCTAATTTGAGGCAGATAAATGGTTATAATGTCCCAAATATCCACCCTAATTCATGTGCTGTCCTATTGATATCCAATTATTCAGAAATGTAATTTGGGTAAAAGTAGTTACATCTATCGTAGTTCATACTCATCATTCGGTCAAGGTGTGATTGGTTGTTAATTTATACCAAACCACTGTTAATCAAAACCATATAGACAGATTTGGGATTAACGTATAACATATGTAAATGTAATTTCAATGTAAAACATTAGTTTATAATCATTGATAAGGTTTGCAGTTTACAATGTTATATCAAAAGTATTGCGAATTTTTTCGTTTTTATATCGTTGGATTTATTCTAGAATCTTTTTTGGGTAAGTAGTTAATTGTATGTATGTATATTCATTAAACAGATGAGTTTTCTATGATGATTATTTGTTATTTGAAAAATTAAATTTCTGTTTGGTTTTTCTTAATTAGAAACTTTAGAAAATAATTTACAGTTAGTTAATTGAAATTAGAAACTGCATATTATCTATAAAATTTATTAAGTTTACACCTATCTGAAAAGGGAAAAATGAGAAAGGCGGAAAAAATTGAAAAATGTGGATATTTTGTTTTTAATTTGCTTTACTGTCTATATTTGGGTGGTTTTCATAGTCATTTTCTGAAACTGTTTTACATAATTATATGGTAAAACATAAACCACTATTAGATGACTAGGACCTAGAGTACATCTGCATCAATGAATATTACGTTTATTTGTATGTTCAGTAAGAGCAGACATTTGATGCACATAAAAAGTTCTATTGTGATTCAGTTTAGGAATAGTCGCTCATAAAATTCTAAAGAAGAGAACATGAAACAGTCACATACATAATGCCGGTTTTATAAAACAATATACTTTAGAACCACAAAATCAAGTACTTCTGACTCCGTGCGATATTTTAAACAAGGCAACTATTATATATTTCCCATCTGGATTTGTGTATTTAAAGCAAAATACTGACGTTTCTTTAAAGATGTAATGTTTTTTGGCTGCAAAAATATTATGGAAGATAAATAAAAATGGACTCCTTATAAACTAAACACTTCATCGTTTTCTACATATTTTAGATGCCATTTTCTGTTGAAATACTTTAAATTGTTAGCTGCCATTTTATATAAAGTTATTTCGTTTTTATTTTATTTTACAGTGGTTTATAACCCCTTTAATATTCAACAAATTCAAGGCATTACATTAGGCAATGAATCTAAACCAAATCTTTGGCCAGCAATGGTTAGTCTTCAAAATCCTAAACTACGTCAACGTCTTGAAGAAAACATGCCTGGCTATATGAATTGGAGTCTTGTTGGTAACAATTCGCATATTTGTGGTGGAACATTAATAAATCAACGATGGGTGCTGTCTGCGATACACTGTCTCTATGAGTAAGAAAACATTCTATTTATACTTAAATAGTATTTGGTTGTATAATATTTTGCATCTTCATATTCTATTCGATACCAAAAAATAAGTAAATTTTGCTTTTTGAAATATTTCGGACGTGTACATAAAATCCAACCATTTTATTTTTCCAATATCAAATCTTCACAAACATATATAATGAATTTAAAACATGTTCAAATGTGTTTCTACAGATTTTGATAATGACTAAGAGCAATCAGTTCTTATTAATTGAACAAAAACCATGAATATCCCAATTTTACTTGGATAACAGGAGACACGCAGACTTATAGTTTTGAGAAATGAAGAAGGCTCCTTGTACGAAAACAAGGGACTATCAGCTCTACTTAAAACGGGTTTTTAAAGGTCAATTTTTCATATTTCTGAAACACAATATTTTTGACATTTAAAATACTTATTGATTTAAATTTATAATAGAGATATATTTTTAAAATTTCAATATTATTGCAATCTGGTTGTGGATTGGCCAACTAGAACAGAACAATAATAAGAACCTTTGATATTTAATGGTTCAAAATATTATTTAGCTTCTTTTAATTAACTTACGACACTATGTTTGGTGTTCTGGAATATATAAAGTGTATATTTTTAGATTAGTATAGTTCTATAACCCTAATAGTGCATTAAATTAGCTATCTAGTAATACCAAAAGCAATGTGCATCAATTTTATTTGTTTAATCCATGTCCTCCAAAAGATCAGATTTTAAACATGAGTGATTAGGTCCAGTCACATTTTTACGGATGTGTTGGGTTCCAACAAATACAATTTTAACATGGGTGCTAGGGACATCAGAGAACAACAATCCTAAAATTGATTCAGTAGCATAGCCTCTACAAGCCGCTCATATTTAAAAAAAACAAAGTTACAAAATGTCATCTTGTTAAAATGGGTCGCACAATTTGCCCCACATTTGCCGGGCCCCCACCGCCAACATACGATTTAAACAAAGGAGCTAGAAACGTCAAATAACAGGCGAAATGAAAATTGGTGCAGGAATAGGCTCTACACTAATCATTTTTTAAATATTTTATTAATTGGCATTGAAGTTTTTGGACAACTTACAGCTTCTAAAACAACCGATGCCCATGTTGGACATGCCCGGTGATTAAGGCGAGTCTACACTTTAAGTGTATGTGAGGGCCTAAGTGGCAGTATCCAATTTGGACATGGGTGTTAGGGACATCGTATTTTTATACAGTGGTACCTACCAAATTGGTTTATCTGATTTAGCTAACCCACTAGTATCTAAAAAATCCGATTTTGGAAATGGATACCATATCCATAATATAGAGCTATCTTAGATTTTAAAGCGGGTATAGGGCCCTAACCAAAGATATTAAATTAAATATCTTTGGCACTAACCCTCAATACCTAATTTGGACATGGATACTCTATGGATTATGCATCTACGACAAAATGAATAAATTTTACAATGTTTTATTTGAAAGATATTAACGTTAGTGAAATAATTCTGACATTCACATTTATCCTAAATTTTGAATAATTCAGGAGACCTAACACAGTATTTTAAATTAATCGATAAGAAATTTAATTTATGTGAGATATCACTCTTTTAATTGATAAGAATTAAATAATACTAGTGAATTTTTAACAATATGGTTTTTATATAAGTTTAATTACTCGTAATCGGTTCAGTAGTTTCAAAAATATAAAAAAGTTAAGATTTAAATTTAGTGACACACAAAAGTAGAAGAAGTTGACAGTCCTTTCCCTTATCTTGTATATCCTTGAGCTGTTTAATTACATAATGGACCTACATATATTTAATAGAATATTTATTTCATACAATATAGTATAGTTTAATTTTAAAAGTTAGTTCGTTGCAAGTACGTCTATAAGTATTTTAAAAGCTAAGCAGGGACATACCTATTATAAAAAGGGACACTTAACTCAAGGCTTTGTGTGCCACTAACTTTAGGCTGGTAAAGACTAATTTTTATATCTCAGAAACTACTGAACCAATTTGCTTTGAAATTTGGAACATTGATTTGAAATATAAGTGAAACACATTTTTAAAATTCCAAGGTCATATGTCATGTGATTTTTTGTTTGCACCCAATTAAAGGCCCGAAAACATCAATTTCAATGGGTTAAAACTGAACAATAATAAAACTTTTGATATTCAATGATTCAAATATTATTTAGCTACACTCAATTAACTTACGACACTATGTTTAGTCACCTTCTTCTTCTTCGATTTCTGGACCCTTTTTGGGGGGCTGGACGCTATACACGCCCGATACGAACCAGGAGATCAATCAGCGTTTTGGAGGTTGTTGGAAGATGTCGACTGGTGTTCTCGCGTCAAGTAGAATGTTACGTCTCTGATTGTCCCATCGTGAGCAGTCTCAGTAGGTGATAGGCGTCTTGAACCACGCCTTTGCTGCAGTCTTTGCAATAGGGGTCTTCAACTCTCTTTATCTTATGTAGAGAATTTCTGAGGATAGGCCTTTTTCCAGTTATGAACTGATGGACATGGATAGCCTCTTATCTATAAAGTTAAGGATCAGAGAACTTGGGTTTGTCTTGAAAGATATTACTGAACTACTCAGAAAAGTTTTTATTAAAAGAGTTTCTTTCTCTTTCTGATCTATGAGTTGTATAATTAGCAGAGTCGGTATCAAGAGCCTCTTTTAGCGATATCACCAGTTGCTTCATTCCCTTGATGCTTGGAGTCGTAAGGGATCCACTGAAGATGAACAGGAATGCCCTTAGAAGTGAGGCTACATCTAATCCATTCCGTTAAATATTTAGGAACTCCTGCTTTGAGTAGTCTAATGATAAAGTCCTCTTCCAGACTCTATCATACATTCGGGAGAAGTCATAGAGGGTCGTTACCACTGAACGTTTAGCAGGTTCGTTCTCATTCCAGCCATCTTGGATGTTCTGCATAAGGCGTCTGATTTGGTCGTCTGTGGAACTACGAGTAGTTTAGAGTCCAGCCCTAACGATTCTTTCTTTGGCGACATGACTAGTGAGACTAACCTATCAATACCTTTCAATGTTGCTAGAGTCTTTACCTCTTCAGCATAGGGATTCTAGTAGCCATTCTCCAACTGGATGAGGTCTTCTTAGGGTTCCAGGACAAGTTAAACAGACTTACATAGAAGTTTCTTTTTGCTTTTGGTTCACAAGTGTTTGAAAATCTCGACAATAGCCTTACCATTTTTCATACAACATAGGGCCTGTTCAAGTTCATTCATAAGCTTAATGTGGCTGCAAGCACAACCATTCTTAATTAGTCCTTTCAAGAATTCTTCTTTCCTTCATAATGTCATTATCGCGAATCTTATGATGTGGGAGTCTTGAGACACTGGCAAAAACTTTCACAAATACTTGTCGTTGTCATGATAGATAATTTAAACTTTTTCATCACCAGTGGTAGAGTTCTTCGAAGTGATCGTAATGGCCTTACCTTCTATCCGAGGTTGATTTCTACCATCAAGATTTAATGATTCTTAATAGTTTAGTCATATTAGTGTTGTTATCAAGCTCATTTTCGATATAATATCTCCATGCTTTAGCTTCATTCGTGATATCTTGTACTCTCTCACATGTTTTGATCCAATACTTCCTGTCCTCCTCCTCTCTATCCTTAGATTTCCTAGCTGCGTCACTTCTGCTCTTAATAGCTCTAGCTATATCTTCATTCGCTTAATGACCTCTCTACAATCTTTGAGAATACTTTTCTTAAAGACCTTGAGAAGAAGGTCAGTGAAACGTTTTATGTAACCGTCCAAAAACGGCCCTACACCATATCCTATCCCTATCCATTTCAGCTTTAGTATAGGTCGTGGATTTCCCCCCATCAGCTTTTTTGAAAGTCCATTTAGTTTTTATCTTAGTGGAGATTTGACGCCACTTGTCGATATGAAAGATTTGATCTGAAAGATCTTCAGACACAATTACCACATCAAGGGCGCTAACCACCTGCTCTGTTCCTGAGGGTAGGTTGTCCATTAACAAAATTCACCCAATCTGTCACTCTTATCTTGGTTGTCTTCCCAACTAGGGTGGTGGGCGTTGATATCACCGACTAAGATCGTTCTTTCGTCAAAAGGGATATTAGGTACTTACTTACTTACTGCCGTGTCGTCCTCGTATGAGGTTTGGTGACTAACAGTGCACAACAACTTTCTCCATATTGCTCGATCTTATGCCAGATTGTTACACACACAGTACGAACGCCCACTCCATTCTTTGATGTTGTCAAACCATGATTTTCTAGGTATCCCTCTGTGCCTTACCTCATCAACTGCTCCTTCCATCACTATGAGTGCAAGTTCACCCGCACTGCCCCCTTTTTCTTGTCTTTCACTTCTTTCCATTGCTTGCTGTTCCAATACAAACTTTCTTAAATCATCACCAGTTAACCCTAACTTCTCTCCCGCTATAATTAGGTTATCCATAATATTATGTAAACCGCAGTCGAACAAATATACAATATTCTAGAAATGTTAAATTCATATTTACAATTAATAACCCGTAATATACCTTTTAAATAAAATTCGTAATCAGATACACGAACTCTAAACAAAAGTTTTAATAGTCATTATATAAGTTGTTATATAACATTAAATTTTGACTCAAATAATTATCACGATTTAGCTACGAACAGAGCAATATTCAGAACGATTTATAAAACTATTCACTACCAGAGTACCTACTGTAATCCAGAGCCCACTGGTTATAATCAAATACGAAATTTAACAATGTTCAACATTTTTATGGACTGACGTAGCATAATTTAAAAATACAAATTCACAACTATAAGATATAGAGACGAGTTGTATATTACAACTATTTATCTAACAAAATAAATAGAACTTATCAAAATCTTTGGATACTTCACTCGAACATCGGAGTAGAATGTGTCATCAGACTTTGAAAGGAAAATACTACAGGGTGTCCGTAAAGTCACGCAAGTGAGAAAATGCACCGCATTGTCCTTGAACGTGCTTCAGTGACGCAATTGCTTCGGTGTTGGGCGCCCGCTATTGATCGCTGTGAATGGTTTTCACTTGCGCGACTTTACGGACACCCTGTACCATCTGAATGGAGCATGAAACTTAGCAAGAAAGCCAAGGATATCCATAGCGATTTATTATATGAAGTGTATGGAGATGCATCTCCTTCAATTGACACAGTTGCGAGCTAGATCCAATATTTCTCATGAGAGGTACTCTCTTGAAGACGAAGAGCGCTCTGGAAAGCCACGTTCATCTTTGACAAGGGACAAAGTGGCACGTGCTGAATTCATTTTAGCAGAAGATCGCAGCATTACTCTCTGATTTCTTGCCGTAGAACTATGGAAGTGTATATACGCTCATGTATCAAGAATTAAAACGTTCCAAGAAGTGTTCTCAATGGATACCCCATATGCTGACTCCTGAGGAACGTAAAGAACGTGTGTGGATTTGCCGTTATTGGCTGGACATGTTTGAACCAAGTGAATCTAAACGGCTATTTGATGTTTTTTCAGGAGATGAATGCTGGATTTCTCTCTTCACCATGAAGGACAAAGCTTCGAATATAGTCTGGTTGACCGAGGATGAGCCTAGGCCTCAGATTCTCAAGTCAGGTTTCCGCAGTAGAAGCAAATGTTTACCATTTTCTTCAACACACAAGGTGTTGTTTCACACGACATCGTGCCAGAAAGTGCTACAATCAATGCTCAGTACTACACTGAAAGAAACATTTTTAGTTCAGGGTCTGGATGAGCGATCCAAAGCTTCAAAAACTCGACAAGGTTCCAGAATTCTTTAGCATCATATGACAATGCCTCCTCCTCCCACAAAGCAGTTCAAACAACCAGCTATTTGAAACAGAGAAGATATCAGTTGCTTCCCCATCCACCCTACTCAGCCGACCTTGCTCCTTCAGACTTCTGGCTTTTCCCGAAGATCAAATTTCAGATCTCTGGAAGATCTTTTTCTCGTATCCAAGACCTAGCTCGGATGGTGCATTCACAGTTCAGGACAATACATAGTAGGGCCTATGTAGCCCCTACCCTTTGTAAAAAAAGGTAGTCCTTCCAGTGTGGGTTATGAATTTGATTGCATCTGATGGATTTGACCATAGGTCAGAGACATTCAAGTGTGTAGGATGATGTGGACAGTTAAATATGTGCAATGTGTTGT
>JAUYWI010067076.1:0-14908 GCA_034780595.1 Parotoplana pacifica
AAATGATGCAAAATGCTTTTCGAAAGCTGAAAGATCACCTGCAATGTATCATTGACAATGATGGTGTCTATGTTTGAATTTTTTGTACATATTTTATTGTCATAATCATTTTTATATCGATAAATAACTGTTAACAATAATGTGTTTTAACAATAAATTTTGTATTTTCGGAAAAACGCCGTTTTTTATGGGACACCCTATATATACCAATGATAAATGAGCTAATATTATTATGATATCAATGATAAGTTTTGAAATGGAATAGTTGACTTGGCGTTTCTCTAATGGTTTATTGGTATCTAGGCCAATTATTGAAATAAATAAACGTTTGTTGTTATGGCAAATCTTGTGTTGTGCCCAATATTTGGACATACGAATCATCCCTCGTAATATGCTTGCCAATTGTATTACTATTAAATCTAGAATAAATAAAACACGAAGTTTCATTGCATACCAAACCATTTTGTTTATTTCTATATAAACACCAATATTGTAAAGCAGCAATCAATTTTTACAAATAAATTCGTATAGATTTCTCTTTGGAACTGTTGCTAGGGAAGTCCATATTGCTTAGCACCAATGTATCCTACAATTCTTTTATGGTTAATAGACCAAAAAACCTTAGTTGCCATATATAAACATACTCCTAAGCAATTTTCCACTTAGCAACTGCTGTTAAGGCACCAATATGGCATAGCAACAAACACTTCTTCATATAAATATTATTTTCAAAAAATTTAAAGATATTGGATTACAATCTTAGCTGGGAGGTATCATCATTTTTGCAAAGTAACCACCAATTTTATGAATTTATTACAAAAATTTAGAAGTTAAAAATAAAAATGGTCAAATATTGTGTTACTCAAACCATAAATTTAGAGAAATTAATTTATGAATATTTTTGTGTCATTAAAAAAAATGTTTTAGAATCTTAGAGATAGCAAAGTTAATAAACATCTGCAAACATTTGAAATACTGTAAATTCAAATTATTGATTGCCTCTTAAGAAGCAAAATTAAGAAGAAATACACAAATATATAAAATTTTGAAATTGTCCAAAAGTATGTGATTATTTATTAGATATATGTAGTCTATGGAACTAATACCATTGATTAACCATAGATGTCTATGTGCATACTATTAATTTTCATTGTATGCATAGCACAAGAGTTAAGTTAATTAATTTCAATTTGACTTTGAAAAATATCAACTTTACGATAGAAGAAAAAGCGTACCTAGTATCATGGGCAAAAAATTTGTAACATTCTTTGCAGCTGAGCGATCGAAGGATAAAAACATCAAAAACATTATCAAGTTGGGCGTCTAAAATATTGAATCATTTTATGTCGATAAACAAATGTCACACAAATGTAATTGATTTAGCTAGCAAAAAATGACTCGATTGAGAAACATTGATGCTAGCTTTGGATTCTTCAGTGAAGAATAACTAAATGTGAAAAAACTGAGACAATTTACAAAACGATTTTATTTATTAGGTGTAAATTTCTTTCTATCCGCAGACGTTGCTGATCAATGTGACACAAGAAGTCATAATTATGAATTGAGTTCAACTAGCTACATTACTCAAAGAAGTGACATGTGCAAATGCAATTCGGGAACAAACTGTAAATATAAATCTATTTTGGTATTTTTAATTAAATTTACAGGGAAAACACTTTTAATAGATTTCATTTTGTCCTTTGTTGTAGATTCCACTGATTTCTATGAACGAGGACTGGCCATGCTCTGTTCGATAGTGATTTTCGTCATTGTTCTTGCCGCCATTGTTTACATAATCTGCAAGAGTATAAAGCAAATGCTGAAGGAAGCCATAAAAGAGATAATAATGGATGTGAAGGATGCGATTAACGAAGCAAGAAGTAATAAAACAAGTCATGATAAACGTGATGAGGAAACTAGTAGGGCAGACGACGAAACACTGAATAAACCAATCAAAATAATAAAAAAGAATGCCCAACTGTATGGAAAACCAAAAATATGTTATCGACGAAAAACGCGAAAATTGATGAAACAACCGATACTTATAGATAAAGAAGAAGAAATGAATATAATGGAGGTTAAAGAACGGGATGAAATAGAAGTTGAAGAAAGGAATGAAATAAAAGATGTAAATAGAAATCAACTAGAAGATGGAGTAATAAATGAAATGGAAGATGAAGAAAAGAAAAACACAGAAACTAAGAGAAGAAATGAAATTGAGGATGAAAAATGGAATGAAATCGAAGAAGAAGAAAGGAATGAAATAGAAAATGAAGAACGGGATGAAATCAAAGATGAGGAAAAGGAAGGAGTAGAAGCTGAAGAAAGAAATGAAATGGAAGATGAACAAAATAATGAAACAAAAGGTAAAGAAATAAATAAAATGGAAGTTGAACAAAGGAATGAAATGGAAGTTGAACAAAGGAATGAAATGGAAGGTGAACAAAGGAATGAAATGGAAGGTGAAGAAAGGAATGAAATGGAAGGTGAAGAAAGGAATGACATGGAAGGTAAAGAAAGGAATGAAATAGAAGGTGAACAATGGAATGAAATGGAAGTTGAACAAAGGAATGAAATGAAAGGTGAACAAATGAATAAAGTGGAAGGTGAACAAAGGAATGAAATGGAAGGTCAACAATGGAATGAAATGGAAGGTGAACAATGGAATGAAATGGAAGGTGAACAATGGAATGAAATGGAAGGTGAACAAAGGAATGAAATGGAAGGTGAACAAAGGAATGAAATGGAAGGTCAACAAAGAAATGAAATGGAAGCTGAACAAAGGAATGAAATGGAAGATGAACAAAGGAATGAAATGGAAGGTGAACACAGAAATGAAATGGCAGGTGAACAAAGAAATGAAATGGAAGGTGAACAAAGGAATGAAATGGAAGGTGAACAAAGGTATAAAATGGAAGGTGAACAATGGAATGAAATGGAAGGTGAACAAAGGAATGAAATGGAAGGTCAACAAAGCAATGAAGTGGAAGGTGAAGAAAGGAATGAAATGGAAGGTGAACAATGGAATGAAATGGAAGGTGAACAAAGGAATGAAATGGAAGATGAACAAAGAAATGAAATGGAAGGTGAACAAAGGAATGAAATGGAAGATGAACAAAGAAATGAACTGGAAGATGAACGATGGAATGAAATGGAAGGTGAACAAAGGAATGAACTGGAAGATGAACAAAGAAATGAACTGGAAGATGAACAAAGAAATGAAATGGAAGGTGAACAAAGGAATGAAATGGAAGGTGAACAAAGGAATGAAATGGAAGGTGAACAAAGAAATGAAATGGAAGGTGAACAATGGAATGAAATGGAAAGTGAACAAAGAAATGAAATGAAAGGTGAACAATGGAATGATATGGAAGGTGAACAATGGAATGAAATGGAAGGTGAACAATGGAATGAAATGGAAAGTGAACAAAGAAATGAAATGGAAGGTGAACAAAGGAATGAAATGGAAGGTGAACAATGGAATGATATGGAAGGTGAAGAAAGGAATGAAATGGAAGATGAACAACGGAATGAAATGGAAGGTGAACAAAGGAATGAAATGGAAGGTGAACAAAGGAATGAAATGGAAGCTGAACAAAGGAATGAAATGGAAGGTGAACAATGGAATGACGTGGAAGGTGAACAAAGGAATGAAATGGAAGGTGAAGAAAGGAATGAAATGGAAGGTGAAGAAAGGAATGAAATGGAAGGTGAAGAATGGAATGAAATGGAAGGTGAACAAAGGAATGAAATGGAAGGTGAACAAAGGAATGAACTGGAAGATGAATATATCAATGAAGTAAGATATGCGCCATGTTATCTTTTCGGACATCCATCTTCAGAAAGAAGTGCTGAAAGATTTGTGAATCAACGTGCGAATATAGGTCCAGCAATGAATCGATATCCAGATAGAAACACATTTAGAAATATAGGCGCTTGTGGAAATGCAAATGCAAATATAGATGAGAATATTGATGGGAATATGGATGGGAATATGGATAGGAATATGGATGGGAATGTGTTGAGTATATTTGGAAATTATTATGGTCGTCCGACAGGAAGAAAAGTAAATGTACATGGCAATGTATATGACATTCCAGATGTAAATCAAGGTCGAAATGTATTAGGAAATGTAGGTGGGAATTTTTATCTTCGTGGGAATGTAAATAGGAATAATTGTGGAAATGAAAATGTAAATGACGCTGGAAATGGAAATGCACTCTTAGGTTTTAACGTATTAGGAAATGTAAGAGGGAATTTTTATGTTGGTGAATATGAAAATGAGAATAATGGTGGAAATGAAAATCAGAATAATGGTGGAAATGCAAATGGGAATAATGGTGGAAATGAAAATCAGAATAATGGTGGAAATGCAAATGGGAATAATGGTGGAAATGCAAATGTGAACAATGGTGGAAATGAGAATAATGGTGGAAATGAAAATGAGAATAATGGTGCAATTCAAAATGAGAATAATGGTGGAAATGAAAATGTGAACAATGGTGGAAATGAAAATGGGAATAATGGTGGAAATGCAAATGAGAATAATGGTGGAAATGAAAATGAGAATAATGGTGGAAATGAAAATGGGAATAATGGTGGAAATGAAAATCAGAATAATGGTGGAAATGCAATTGGGAATAATGGTGCAATTCAAAATGAGAATAATGATGGAAATGAAAATGAGAACAATAATGGAAATGAAAATGAGAACAATGGTGGAAACCAAGAATTGAACGTGGATGATGAACCCCCGTTCTCGATAGAAGAACAAGGACTGCCGGCAAGGGAACAGTGACAATTTTATTGAAATTAGACCGTGGTGTGGATATTTGAACCCCTAGCAGATGTTGGTATCTAAATCAACGTTTGAACTAAATTCATTTTACATCAACGCTGTGGTGGTCTTCTAAAGTAAGTCACTTTGGACAACTTTTGAAGAAAACCGTTTTACAAAAAATGAATTTCTGTAATTACTATTTGGTAATAGTGGTTCGTATTTGGTAATAGTGGTTCGTATTTGGTAATAGTGGTTCGTATTTGGTAATAGTGGTTCGTATTTGGTAATGGTGGTTCGTATTTGGTAATAGTGGTTCGTATTTGGTAATAGTGGTTCGTATTTGGTAATAGTGGTTCGTATTTGGAAAATCTATCACAACTACTTCATTGTGCAATAGCTATTACGGCTGCAAAAATATTAATTTTTGTGCCCAACGAATGCAACCTGAGAGCAAATTAAAAAATATATATATTTGAAAAAAGACTATTTTTTAATGAATAGATTTTTTTAAAATTTGCAGTAAATCTGTATTCGCAATGTCCTTGAGCATTTTTGAAAAAATGCAATGTCAAAAACTGTTCATTTTCTGAAAGTCCTGTATTTTAGATAGGAAAACCCAGGCTTCTAATAGTTTTCTTCTGAAAATTGTCTACTTTTTCTCTTTTTATGCAAAATTTGCTAATTTTCTTAACTTTTCTGCTTTGATATGTATTATATGTAATAAATATTTTAATTTTGCTCAGGCTGTGATTATGCCAGACTGATGAGGCCCAAAAAGGCCGAAACAGCTGTCCTGGGCTATCATTGGCAAGTAGTATGAATAAGTAGTATATTTTTTTTTATCAAAGTATACCTGTTTTTGTTATTATTGCTCTTAAACGCAGATTTAATTCTTTTGCGATACACTATTAGTGTGGCAAGTATAAATATCATCGCTTTGTTCAAAATTCGAATTAGAGGTCCATGAATGCAACCTAAACCCACTGAAAATTATCTAGAAACATATTTTAAGCTATTACAACCCATTTCGGGTCGTTTCGTTGCCATAAAATACATTTTATTAAAACTTTTATTTCAATGGACCGGCCCTCAGAAACCTGATTCTCTCAGCAAATAACTTTTGTTGTACCTCGAACTATATAAGCAGAGACAAAGCTTTGGTTCGATGTCACTTTTGTGTCAACTTAGTATTCCCACCCACAACACCCTTAGCATGTGTCGACTGGAGACTCCGGTGTTGCTGTCCTCAAGAGGAGATCGACTTAATTGTGTAACCCATTTTGATACTTGTATTATTTGTACACTGTACCTGCTTTGATATCTCATGTTTGATCGTCTGTACCCAAACGATTGTGTTCCTTGATTCTTGTAGCTAAATGTCGTCGTGTTTGCCCAATGACGACATTTAGCTAAAAGAATCAAGGAACACAATCGTTTGGGACCAATAGCTGAACATGTAGACAATTGTGTAAAATGTGAAAGTGGTAATCAACTGTTTGAACAATTTAAGATCATCGACAGTGATAGGAACAAATTTAATTTATCTATTAAAGAAGCCATCTATATAAAACAAGTTAATCCCTCATTGAATAGATCATTGGTGAACTGTGGAACTATGTAGTTATTGTTTGAAGGTGTTTAACTAACCATTTGTTACTCTTTTTTGTAAACGTTCCAAATTTAAGTCTGACGATGTAAATTGATTTTACGAAACTAGTCGCTTTTTATGATTAAACTACCTTCTTGTTATTTTCTTCTTAAATTACGTTTTTCTAAATTTTTTTCTCTTATTTCATTTTATAATGATGATCGATTTAGTAATAATTGTCAAATTGTTACACCACATTCTATCACTTATAATACTATCATTTTTCCAAGAATATTAACATTTTAATCAACAGATTTAGTAATACTAGTTCTGATAGACTTACAAAAAACTGCAGTAATGTATTTGTTCTTAATAATATACATATATTTATTGTAATACCACAATTATGATATTTATTATATTATTTGTCCTATTGGCTCTTTAATTAACAGTGGCCATTACATTTCTTACATAAGGAATATTCATTGTTGGTATAAATGTAATGACTCCATCATCACTAAAGTTGTATTTGACCTTCCTTTTAATTCAACTAATGCTTATTTAGCCTTTTACAATTTGAATAATAATAACTATATTATGGGAAGAGTGACAGTTGTGTATACACAAAACTGGTTTAAACTCACCGCTCTGAGGGTCCTAAGTTTCGCACCATATTTCTTATTGTTTAGCATTTTTAAATAATTCATGTTTTTCATTTCTGATTGTATTGTTTTAGGATTTTCGAATACCCAATAACCATGAACCTACTTCGTTTGACACATCATTGGCTACAGCAGATATTGCCCTTAGTGCTACTTGGCATACCCACACCACACTTAACTCAGATCACTTACCAACCACAATTCATATTTCACTGAAAGATACAATAAGTGCAAATAAATTATATCTAACAAAGCAGACTTAGATCAACTAATATTCCCACAACCAGATGCAAAGCTACATCTCCACCAAGGAGAATTTATGTTTCGTCATGCAATTCAAATAGCAGCTAATCAAAATATTCCTAAAGGTAACATCAAACATTTCACTCCAACTATGAATGAGGAAATTAAACACTCGAATTTGCTAGAGCACATTGCCATTGGACCGAAAATGATTGAAAAAAAGTTAGTATCCAGTAGTTTAATGAATGGATGAAACTGTTTAACTGTGCTTCTATTATAGGACCATAAGAAATTGTGTCTGTCTTTTCCATTTTGTTAGGTAACCGTCTGTGATGAACTACATTTGAATGTCATCCAGCACATGATCCAAGAATGGGGAAAGCAGATAATCAAACAGTGAACACCATCCACTCAAAGTGATCTTTGGGGCATCATTGGTTGCCAAGGTTATTGACCCCACATGTAAACAAACTACAAACAGTACAAGATGCTGCACTCAGAATAGCCACGGGATGCACTCTACGCACAAAAAACAGATCTCCTTCACCACGAGACAAATGTTCTTCCCACATGACACTCTTAAAAACACAAACACTCGCCCAATTACACAAACCAAACCATCCAAATAAACATAATCTTACAACACCCTAAACGCAAACTTAAACAGAATATCATAACCAGGCATAAACACCTAGTTCCACCAAAAACAACACTTGACCTAGATGATAATACCTACAAACAAACAATCAAAACAAAATATACAAACATAGTTTCAGATACAACTCAACATCTTATCCATAATCCAATTTTCAACACTTCTCCGCCTAGCATTACTAAAAAACAAAATGACCCACACTGGGAAGATTAGCGTTTTTTACAAAGGGTAGGGGCTACAACAACAACAACAACAAATATCTTCACATCCTTCAGACAAGAGCTTCCCCACAAATGGGCGAATGCTTCCCAAGGCAAGACGGAGTGTTTATGAAGGACAAGACGCCATGCCTCGGATGGCCAAAGTATATGTTGCCTATTGAGCTAAGAAAAACATTCACCTTCTAGATTGGCCAGGAAGGTTACCTGACCTTTACCCCATAGAAATTCTTTGGGGTATCAAGAAGAATCATTTTGTGCTGATGAACTTCTTAGCTGGCAATGATGTTATTGTAGCTGTACTTCAAATTTGGAACCAAGATGAGCAATTGTGGCTAACATTACATTATCAATTTGTGTTCTTCCATGGCCAATAAAATGGAAACTGTCAAACAAACAAGCAAGGGGTGATCACACTCATTAGTAATGCAGAACTTTTTTTATTTAATGAATGACTTTATTGGTTAGCTCGATTTTATAGTTCATTTATACATAATTAATTTAAATCGGTTCATTCACTGTGTTTGTTGTAGGACTGTTGATTTCTCTCTTTCAAATTATTGTAACTCCATTTCAATTTTATTTCGTAAATATAAAGTATTTTGGCACAGACTGCAAGTAAAAATTTAGTAATGAAAAGTTCAATAATTAAAAAAGTTGTTGATGTTTCAATTAACGCATTTTACATTTAAGCTCAATAAATTTCGATGAGTATGTTATTATATTGTGTTTAGTGATAAAAGTAATAATTTAAAAAAACAGTTACACTTTGATAAAAATATGCTACTTATACACATTACTCGCTAATGATAGTTCAATATTTCTTTTTGTTATTTCGAATGACAGAAAGGAAAATTGGTTTAGTAATATAAAAAGATAGAAAATAGAAAGTTTTCTGTATTTTATGCTTCAATGTGAAAAATGGTAAAAATTTATATTGCTCAGGTTATGATTGTACGAGTAATATAAATAAGTAGTATATTATTACTCCAACTAAACGCTTGTATTTTATTAAATGCATTTATTATGCACTTGTGAACAACAACTAAACGTTGAAAACAATTAGATGTATATTTTTTGACATGCCACGTTAACTATTCACAGCACCAATTCTTTTTTATAACAAAGCTTGTCTTTTATTGTTACAGAATTTAATATAATCATATGTACCTCTCCATGTATAACACTGTGTTTTACTTAATAGAAACATTGCGTTGGTTTCACTAGTCTCCACGTGGTATTCTGTAAGTTTGTGGAACAGCTTCTCAAAATAAAAGAAAACGAAAATTATTGATCATTACTGTTGCTTGTCAGTGTATACTTCCTCTTCTGATGATCGACTGAGGTGAATGCATTTTTTAGCAGAGGTTTTGACGTGATATTCTGTGCTTAATACAAAAAAAAATAAAAAAAACATTTGTTGGTTTGATGTCAAATAATTAGAAATTGTTTGCAGCAATATTTGTATAGAATAGGCCTCTTTCGTCTATTATATTTTGTATAATATGTATAAAATATACATATAATTGGTTTCATTAAATGTTTCCATAGCAACTAGGCTCAGAGAACAAAAGAAACGGAATTTATTGATCACTAATAGATATCATGGAGTTGGTATGTGCAAAACAAGACACAGACATTTCTTTATGTTGGAACCTGACAAGTTAGTTGGGTGTGGTCCGATTCCTTTTCCCAACCATTTTTATGATAACCTGGCAAAATACTAACGTCTGGCGTTGATGCCATTAGTCAAAGTGTGTTTTAGTTTGCTGGTTCTTTGATAATTTTATTTAACAACTTCACTAAATATTAATAATTAAAATATAAAATCAGTTTTGGGTAATAGCCCTCTCTATAAGAATGTTATTGTGTCTTTAGATAATTATATTTTAAAATATTAGAGCAATAAAGTCAATGAATAACTCAACATAAATACTGTACATTCAAATTCTTAAATATAAAATTTTAGGACTTTGGGCATCTAGCATAAAATCTTCTAACTTTTCAAATATTTAGATGGGGTAGCCGGTGCGGATCATTTTCTTCCACTTCTTATTGGTCCATTGCATCATTCTTTTGGACTACCACATGCTCCCTATCTTCACGAATGCGGTCTTCTCACTTCTTTTTGGATCTTCCAAGCCTCCTCTTATGTTCTCCGCCGTCATATCTCTAACTCTTCTACCCACATAGTCCCCTTCTCTCCTCACCACATGCCCTTACCACCAGAGCCTCACCTCCCTCAGTTTTCCTGTCAATTCTCCAATAGTCTTCATCTCCCTCACCTTTTCATTCCTCACTTTGTCAAGTCTCGTCAACTCTGCCACCGCCATCTTTTCTTCCTGCCCTTGTAGTGGTCACAGTCTCCAATCCATACAGCATTGCTGGTCTCACCATTGTTTTATACATTTTACCTTTCACTTTTAACTTTGGTAGCTGTCTAATATTTTTAAAAACACAATAACATAGTTACTTATGTATGTATATTGAGAGCCAACCAAAAATGATTACACTTTGAGCTGACACACTGTTCGACATTTTTCGTGTTTAATCAATAAATTTCATAGAAATTGTTTTAGGTATAGATAGCTGCTGAAGGAATATAAATAAACAAAGAAAAAACAATTCAAAATTATTGTATTAAAATTTGTTATTAATTTCCAAGTTATTTCTGTAATAATCATTTAATGTATATAAATATATAGTATAAGTAAATTTTCTTTTCTTTGTTTCTACATTTTCATTGATTTATTCAGATAGATTATGCGTCTGTTTTATATGTTGTGATTAAAGTTTATTCTTAATAAATTTTATCTTTTTATTTATATAAAGAAGCCATCCAGTGGTAGATGTATTAATTGTCAGTCTGTATTATTTGAAATGTCTGCTGTAAATATTGTTTTAATTATTAAAACCCCAAAAAGTAGCATCTTTCTATAGAACAAAAATAATCTCTGTAAGATGCTTGTTTCATATTTTCAAATTAGACTATTTTTAATGGAAACATAATTATCAATGTATTTAAAAAGTTGTAGATATGATGTACTGATGCTACTAGATCAGAGCCAAAGTGATCCAGAAGTGTACTGAGATTACTAGAAGCTATTTTAGCAGGTCTTTGAGGCCATAGTTTGTCTTCAAACACTTCAATATTTCAATTTATATTTTTTATATATATTCTTCCAAAGTATTACTTTGTAAAGATTTTGTAAGGCACTAAAAGGAAACAAAGTGACCCAAAGTGGTTTCAATGCTGTTTGACATGTCCTTAAAAACAAAGAATGTTGATTCAATTAGTTTGTCAAAGTATACCTGTCTTTTTATTATTTCTCTTAAACACGTATAAGCATCGATTATGCAGCTGCCGTGAGCCGTAAATCACTTATACGCAGTGAATAAATACTTATATTCAAAAACTTATACGTCACTTATACGACTTTTCACCAGGGTTAGATCCTATGGACATTTTTCCTATGCGCATTATATTGGGTTGTCAAGCTTCTGTAATGCCTATAGTGGTTCTGAGTGCTACGGGGGGCTATGTCTGCAGTTCCAAAGACCAACATTAGTTGAAAATACTTTGCCCTAGATATTGAATATGAGATGACTACAACCAAATTGTTTATAGACAGTACTACATCAGGGCCAAAACTCTTTTAAGGTTAGAATATGGTTCCAATTGTTCAATATCTCATTAGGGACAATGTATTTGGAGTCATGTTAATTACTGAGCTAATTGAAACCATTTCGTGGCCTTAGGGATCTGGAGAAATAAATTCCTGTAATTTTCATAATTATTATAAGCATATTTGTGAATCCCCAATGCCTTACAAAAGTTTGGAAACCCAACATTAGAAGGATAAACAACAGACTATAGAATCTAAAGATGAGATATTGAAATGCTAACTGGAGCCACATTCAACCTTCTATGGACTTGTCAAATAGTTTCAACGTTACTTTTAGAACTTCTGGGCCACTTTGGTTCCTTCTAGAGCCTTACAAAAGCTTATCAAACTAATATAATGGAATAGAAATATGGAAAAGTGTCTTTAGAATAGAAATAAGCTTTTAGAATTGTCTCCATAGAATGAATGTCCCCTTTGCCAGATAACAAAGAGCCGTAGGCCGGGATCCTACCTATGGTTCCTAGGCCCTTATACCAACTATTTAACCATCTACGCTAATGTGACTATTTCTGAGTAAATATGAGCACTATAACATGGACAAAATTGAATCAATCTAAAAGTGCCAACAAATGTTTGCGTGACAGCCAATGGTTCATAGTCATTCAGGACGACCAGAAATCAACCACCAATGTGAAAAGAACATGTCACAAAAATTAAACATTTGCAATATTGAATGCCATACTCTTACAAGTAAATTTGATACTGTAGCTTAATTGACGCTCAAAGTTTTTATAAAATTGCCGCTTAGTTAAATATTTCGTGTGGAGTGGCAGTGTGCATGCCATACAATAATCAAAAAGCGATTGTTTTTTAACTTAGAGCACTACCTACCAATATTCCTGACCACTTCAACGACTATGTTCAATTTATCAACCACCTCCTCTTTCTCTTTTTGCAGTTTTCGAACATTCAATTTGTTGACTTGCACCTGCTGCATATGGAGCTTGTAGGTAGCCTACTGCCTCACCTGGGAGGCATAGGACTGAAGCATGGCAGATCGTTATTCCTTGTCAAACGTTTTCACCACATCCAGTTCCAACTTCAACCCGTCTATCTGCAGGTCGTGTCTGTAGCACATATCAGCTAAAAAAAGTACAATTAAAAATGTTCAATCATATCAAACTAAAAAACAACAACATAGAAATCGTTTCTGTTTTAACCTTTTGATCAAATTTCCTCGTGATTAATTCGAAAATGTTAAATCCAAAAATAGATTGTTATCGATTTTTCTAGACAATAACTCGAACTTTGGTAGCGTTAAATCAGTGACATTAAGTTCTTCTAAAATAAGTCAACTCTGATTAGCAACCTACCTACCTAAATTCGGAGTGCACTTTGGAGCTTAATTGCATGCATGTAGGTCTGTATGTAGAACAAATCTTCACCGCAGCAAACATAAAATAAGAAATAAAGATAATAAATAATATCAGTCAAACTTTTGAGAGTACTAACACCATAGAAATGAATGATATTCAATCAAAAGATGTGTAAACATATAAATGTGGCTTCAACATAAAAACAACATCACTTCAAGATCAAATCAAAACCATGTCATCACGTGTCTTGTTCTACACCCAAGCTGAAGCATGATAAGATGGACAGTCAAGTTCGGTGATTGAAAGGACCTTCTAGTGTATCTGAAATCCAAATCCCTAAAACAATCCGGTCAAAAATGAAAAATAGTAAACATGCAAAACAATAACAAGAAACATGGTGGGGGACTTAGGACCCTCAGCGGTGAGTTTTAACAAGTTTTGTGTGTACACAACCGTCACTCTTCTCACTAGTTGAATTAAAAGACAGATCAAATACGAATTTAGTGATGATGGCATCATTCAATTTATCTAGAAACATTGTGCCAGTGTTTATTCACAAATCAACTACCTACCGATTAGAAATGCAAAAGTAGACATTTTTCTAAAGTCACTCCCATCTTACTTGGTATAGGTACCTAGTTACCTTGTTTTGCCATTAAAACACAACAGATAATAACACACAAAGAGCAATCCAGGGATGTGATTATTATAAAAGGGCGATTACACGAGGGGATGTAGGGACGCTAGGCAACTGCAGAGGTGTAGGTCAGAACATTTAAAATATTAACATCCATAGAGTAAGGGAGTAGCGGTGAATCCCGAAAGGGACGAATCCGGAACTGTTTTCACTAATTTAATTTAAATGGCTGTGGCTCAAATATTAATTGAGATACTCGTAGAAAGCTGATTTAATATTCTAATTAATCCAAACAATCGGGAGAATGTTGGCTGTTCTTTTTAAAGATTTAAAAATATTTCCTCATAAAGCTCCAGTCATCACAAGTAAATTTTTAAAAAGTTTAAAAAATGTATACCAAAAAACGATCTTCCAAACGGTTCCCACATATTTCAGGACACTCACTTTCACTAATTTACTTTAAATGGTTGTAGGATTAGAATTTGATGTGTATGTAGGTTCTCTAGGCACTCAGTCAGACAAATACGTAAATAATTTTTGAAAATGTCATCGATTTTTAGGTATATTTTGCAAATTGCAATGATGATGATGTCGGGTAAATTGGTTGCGTGACTTTTAACAGACCCCATCTACAACGGGATAAAGCTTAATAAATATCGAATAACAAATCTAAATAGAAAAAAAGTAAAACAAATCGTTTTGTAAAAATAAAAAATATATTTGGTATTCTGAATGACTAAAGTTACTTAATATAGAAGTTCACTGCTCCTACTATTTAAAAAAATGTACATGAAGGGCAATATGATTTTCGGATATGTTTATTTCAATACGATTTACAACGTATCACAGAATTCGCTCTGAGGGGGCCCATACTGCTTCAAATGCACCGATACCTAAGTATGCCTCTTCTTGTAGGGCTGTGCAGCATTAGATTATCAAAATCTTGTTTGAAGTTTCTCAAAATGATACAATCATGTCTTGAGAGTGAATTCCAACACATTCATACAATTCATATGTTGACAGTGAATACTAATGAACCCATACAATTCATATCTATTTGACCATAGAGTACCCACTCCGTGTTTATTTTATAAATTTGCGTATACACTTTTAAGCTGTAAAC
>JAUYWI010067087.1:0-26460 GCA_034780595.1 Parotoplana pacifica
AATATGACAAATAATACCAAAAATATCATAATTGTGGTTATTATAAGATATAAAATTAGGAACAACTACATTACTGCTGTTTTTAGTAAGTATATATGCCAAATTTGAAGATATTCCAATGAATTATTCTCAATTTATTATTAATAAATCAAATTTCCAATTTTTCATATCTAAATATACCCATAGGATTTTCAGAATTGGCCAAATTTGGGTTTGGGTAAATATTTTTTCTGAAACTGTTTACAAATATTTAGCATGTAGTTTAGCACATTTCAATTCATATTTTTTCTATGGCAAAAATAATTTTTCAAACATTTTTGCCTCTTAGGTGGCACTCTATGGACAAAAATCAATATTTTCAAAAACTCGTAATATATATGGCACAATGAAGTGTTTGCAGTATATCTAACAAATATTCAGCCGTCGTTTGATAAAAGGGGGGTTAACCCCCCTAGCACATAATATTCTCTAGCTCAAAAAACTGTAACTCTGATTCAGCTGAAAATTAGAACATTTTCACAAGTTAAGGTCCACAATTTGTCACCTATTTCATATACCATCCAATCACGTGATGGGCCCTCAAAAGTCTACTTAAAACAAAGTAAGTCCCGAAGCCGAATTTACACATTCATATATAGCTCATATTTGGTTTATAAGTTAGAAACTCTTCTTGTTCAACATATAATACGGGTTTTTGAAAATATTTATTTTACTTCACAGGATACAATCTAAGAGCCAAGCAAAAAACAACGTTTTTATTTTTGTGATAAAAAATTTCACTGACACATTAAAAATCAATTTTTCATATACTAAATTCGATTTGAATTCGATGGAGAAAATGTTCTTATGCCCTAGGTGTTCAAAGGTTATTGTGAATAATAATAGTGTTACAAATTCGATAAATTTAGAATTTTACAATAATTGAACTTGATGTAAGGAACTCTGATTCATCCTGTAAGCTAAAACTGATCATGTAGCTCCGCTTAGATAAAGAGTATATAAACCAAATGTAAAGAATTTCTAATGAATATTTCATATTTTATTATGAAACTAAATTTTCCATTTTTAAAAGATGGTAACTTTTGACAAAAAAATAAACAATTTTTATAGATTTTCTACAATAAACCACTTTTACCAAACAATAACTGCAGGAATAACATTTCTGTAGTTATGGCACTCACTGATACAAAATATTCTGGATCAATATTTTTTAATGAATTTTTCTACAATGCACATTTAAAACCTTTTTCTAAGTTCTCGATTTTTGATCAGCTCTCAGGATGCACTCTCGTCAGAAAAATCAATATTTCCTAAATGCCATATTATATTATTCAATGAAATGATTGTGATCATTGATCTTTATCTTTAGATCAATGATTGTGATATATTTACCAACTATAAACCACTATTACCAAATAATAACCACAGAAATAAAATATCTGTAAACGTCTTTTTTTAATTAGACCAGTACAGTGTGACCCCATGTTAATGAAGAAAATAGTTTAAAAAATGGGAAACAAAATTTGTAACACAAAACCAAATTTTCAGCCCAATCAGACTTAACAGCTACAATATTTAATATTTTCCGGTTTAGCAATATATATAATGGATATTCAGCACCGCCCTAGATAGCCTATTTTAAATTTTAGCATAATTCACGGGGAATTTTGCAACACGCTGTATGACAATCCTATCTAATAGATAAATCGTTAATTTCAATTAGTTTCAAAAACAATTGAAAAATATTCAGAGCCACTATATTGTAACGTGTGCATTACGTTTAAGAACTTTATTTATTTCTAAACATTTTCTATAAAACACTCAATCAAGAAGTTACATAGATTCAAGCAACCTACATAGTCTATGTATGCATGAATACACATTAGAAAATATATCTATAGAACACATGAAGTCAAAAAAAACTATTTAGGAAGTCAATGAATTTTCCAATTTGAGCAATCTGTTACAAAACAAATTTCATAATCCTATATAATTATTTTCAATTGCCACAAAAGCAAATGAATGTGCCTATACCAAGTTTAAATGTTGCAGAATAACAGAATGGTGGTGTGTAAGTGTATTTCTAGATGTTAGCACACCTTGCTCGCTAAAAACAATATATAGAAATCCTTCATCTTATTCTAAGATTTGGCTCACTAAACTGTCCCCCTAACAGCATTTTACAGGGAAAATATCAAATTTCATAAACAACCTTAGCAAGTTACCCACTTCACAAACATAAAAACAAAATAAATGACGTGTATCATCCGACTAATCATTTTCCTCAAATTCATTTAATGATTATTATTGTGCATTTCTAATAATTTACTAAATAATCAATTTATTCTTTTAACCTAAATTAGAATATTGAAAATGTTTTTTATAGGTAAAATCTTGTAACTACAGAATGCTATCATGCTATGAATCAATATGTTTTATTCTATATTTTTCTAAATTAGATAATACCCATTTCCCATAAATTATGAAGTATTGTCATAATTTTAAATTAAATCAATACTACTATGTACCATAAAATTGATCATTAATTAATTTGTGTAAAAATACTTTATAATAAATGCAAAAATATTTTAGAGTTAAAACAAAATTATTTCGTTAACTGGTTACATTCTAGGCACCTAGAAGTGAGTACAAAATTAGTATTTTTTGGAACATATTACAGTACTCTAATATGTTCTAAAATAGGTTTAATAATAGTGTAGATATGTAGATAGTACTTACTATCCACATATCTACACTATTATTAAACCTATTTTATTTAATTAAATCAACAAATATGTTTTAGGATCAGATGTAATAGAATGGATAGCACATTATTCTTGTCGTTATTAATCTGCAACAAGTTCTTTTGTTTGCAACAAGTGAAAATTTCCTTTCTAATTAACGAAATATCTGTGTAGATTTCGATAGGCAATGGTAAGCTTAATTATGACCGTATATACAATGCATATTGCCAACATGGGCTTTGAGTAATTTCTACAATTCTATCAGTTAATTCCAACATCTGCTTCATACAATGTGTAATCTTGCTTACTACGACAACCGATAGCTATCTTTTAGTAGAACAGTTTTCATGTAAAATATGCCAATTGAACTTACAATCAGTTTTAAGCATAATGAAATGGCACTTATAGATCAATAAATTTGGAAACGATTACAAAGGTACTTAACTACTGATTTCTACACAATCCCTGTGTTGATGAATAAGATTTACAACTGAATTGTAATTTTAAACTATTCAAAAATAACTTCATAATTTCCTGAGCAGAGAGAAAGAGGCAGTAGTAGCTCCACATATGACACAATCTATTGAACTATGTAATAGAGTAGGAACCTATTAGGAAACCTGGGGTGTCAGTGAGCAAATTGACATTAGACAGTGGGTTAGACAACAGATTTCTCTGATTAATTTTGTTTAAGATAAATAAATATTCTTAGTTTCCTTATAATTCGGCAAAACGTCACAGCCAAGTCTACTTTATTTGCTCATACATGTAATTTGTATATAAATAGATCTACTGGAGACGTAACTGACAAACTGACAAACAATAAACACTTGGTAGACGTCATCAACACAAAAGAATGAGGGTAGTGATTATTATTCTCACATGATAATAAACTGTTTTAATGTTTTAAAATACCAATTAAACGTGTATCATCGAACCATTTAGCTTTGTTGTATGTTTTATTTTGATTGTTGCTCTGAAAGTCCGCCATTGTGAAGAGACTTTCGAGCAGTGGTCAAAATTCAGCTCAGCAAAAAACATCAACTCAAGAAACTGTCTGTCTTGGAATTACCATCTGCCTGTTCCACTATTTGGATATCATCATTGGTAAGTGACAAACTAGCACTACTGTAGAGTTATGTGTCGAATTTGTTGTTAGATTCTATCAGAATTTTAACCATTTCAAATGTATAATACCTAGTAGCTATATGTATCATTCGGAAAATAATGATTTTTTAGACAAATGTCAATGGTATATACAGTAGATAATTATAAAAAACAAATAGGCATAAAGCATTTAAAATGGAGTAGCAGCCAAAGTCATTTACGTACATAGCCCTTACGAATACTAATTTAAAAACACAATCAATAAATACTGTTTGCCAAATTACACAGTGATTATGCTCGAACAAATAAACTATTAACGCAATTGCACTCCTAAAATGCACTGCAGTGCTAACCGAACGTTTGATTGGATTTTATTTGCAGTCAAAGAGGACAGGGGTATAGACCAACCAATCAAAACAAAGCGATAGCAGAGACTGATCCGGCTAGTGGATCCGTCGTCCACAGGACAGGTGTAGTGTTCCAGCAAATCCAATCCCAGAGCACATCCACAACTCAATGAGAGCAAGATATCAGTCAACACATGGGTCACAAGGGCTGTAAGCTCTGCATATTCAACAGTTACTTGGTCTGAATTATCAATGTCAGTCTTCAAATACTTAGTAATCAGAGAAGGTGGAAGCCAGAAGCTTAAATGATATTCAAAACAAGGTGGATATATTATAGGCCGACAAGGTTGAAAATAATGTAACATGGCAGGGCAATAAGACACAGTATTATCAAATAAATTTATAGCAGGGGTGAGTTCGTTAAAAATGGCTATCGCTAGAAAGTCCAAATTAAATGCCGCAATGTACAGCTGTTCTTGACGACCATGCTGATTTGGTAACGAAAATTCACAGCACAGTTCATGCCATAAAACATGACGATCCGAATCATGCAATGACCAACAATGATCAGTTTTGTTGCGCACATGTAGACCGCACTGGTCAATAACAACAGTCTGCAAACAGGGATCTGACTCTAGATCCACTGAATCCAAACCGCTAGATGATGTGACCAAATCAGTCCTCGCTGGCAACATATCAAACACCATATTGGTCAGACACTGACCGACGCGACTAGTTGTTAGCATCAAGAGCCATCTGTTGACTGGACAAATAATTTTCAGAGGACCACCAGAATTAATAGAAGACGGTTCACTAGTAGAAAATCTAGCAACTGGTCCTTCGCACCAAATTAAATGGTCACGTTGTTGTCTACTCATAGTTGATTGGCTGTTTAGTGCACTCTGCTCTTTAAACTGTTGATACAAGTTGACTAAATCTGGTAGTTGTTGATACACAGATGCACACAGCGCCATATCGCTGACCTTCCTTGCACAGCTTATGTGAATGTCAGTTTCAATGTCACTTTGTCCAGAAGCTTGTGAGTCAGAAAGTAGTGGCAAAACTTTGTAAGTAAAAGGTACAAGCTTGGCATAGCGTCTAGATTCAACTGGAAAAAGAAATCGAAAATCGACTCGCTCCACTAAAAAACTGTCTTCGGGGCGTTTGTTCTTTAGTTTATTAAAGCAATCCTGATGGAAGAGCGAACTGGTCTTTTGTATAGCATGGTCAGAATGAAGTTTTCTAAAAAAAATATAACGAAATAAGATTTTAAGAAATAGATATAACAAATATGGCATATATTTTCAAACATACTATTGTCCATTTACAAGGCTAAGCTAAGCCTCATTTGCCATACAAATTTGACTTAGTAATTATAAATTTTGTGGATAGGTTAAGCTAATTTAGACAGCTTCGTGTCATCTTATTTTGCATACATTATGGGTATTAAACAAACCAATGTTTTCGAAATTTTCTATGTAATACAGTCGAAATTTTATGAATATTATTATTCTAGAGCAATTTTCTCGATAACTCAAATTTCATATTGAAAGTATTGCATACTCAGAAGTATTTCTAAACATCAAAATTTAAGGTGTAACAAAATTTCTGAATTAAAAAGTAGTAGGTGCTGACGAACCTTAAATATTGTTTGATATGCTTCATAACATAATAGGACTCTCCCTCCAATTTCATGGTCGATAGGATTGATGATTCCAACTGGACAGAAGGTGCGGGAGTGAACACATGAGTTAGTGCACCAACTGGATCAAAAGCTTTCTCCTGACTCCTGGAAAAAAAGTCATTCTGCTACACAGTGTACTTCAGCAAACCATTTGAAGATGTTGTGGTCACCACTATCTTACTTGCACAATGCTTACAATTACGGAATTAGAACTTAAAAGAGGTAGCTCTTAACTGTTAGTTTGTCATCTTTAAGATTAACTACTTTGTATGTCATCCATACCAATATACATTCCCATGAACTTGAGTTTCAGAGCAAATTTTACAAAAAATATTATCATCTTTTTTCCTCATGGGGTGTATAATTCATAAGGAGTGAGTCAGGTACATATTTCCATAAACATTCTCTAATCATTTGCTTACCTAAACCCAGTAGGACAATATCCTGGAAAATCTGCTGCCTGAAATTTGTTAATTCTATCAAGGATGAAATTTGCTCTGGCAGCCATCTCCGTCACCTGCCACGTGTCACCTGGTGCTTTACGTTCAGCCTCAGCCGGAGTTCCACCTTGTCCACGACACAATGTGAGCCAAATCTCAGAAGAAACAAGCGATGCACCATGCTCACTAGCAGCAGAAGTAAAACAATCGCCACTTGTGGTTTGAACACCTACAGAATTCTCATTGCTTTCGTGTAAGACCGGAGATGGAATTAAGATTTGCAGTGCACTAAAAAATATTATAAACTTTCCTGATCAAATTTAGATTATAACTTGATTTATAAAATTAATGATCTAGTTTTAAGAGTACTTTGTCCAATGTATAAATCATTCACTATTAAAGCAAAAAAAACATTCTATCAATTTTATCTATAACTGAAGTCTAAAAGACAATACGATTAGTCAAATCTACGAAGATCTTAAGTCAAACGTATTTCAACAAACTAAATAGCAAATAGATCGGTTGACCATTTTAAATAAAAATCCAACATCACCTAACTTGCAGTATGAGACCTACCTTTGGAAAAATTTCTGCAGTAATAAACGATTCTTCTTGATATTGCTTTTGCCTCCAACATGAGGAAAATTGAAAATAATCAAACTAAATCTCTCACAGGGAAAACTTTTTAACAGATTAGTAGCATCAACTTCAAACTCTATACGCCATCCTAAAATATAAATTTGTGACTCAAATTAAATATTTATTTGATAATACAAAATAGATCATATTTCTAAATTTACAAAATTCCTAACTGTTTTGTAACAAGAGTTCGTGGTCATTAGGCACAGCCATACTCGACATAAAAAAGTAAGCAATGTAAAATGGACTGATCAATATATTATGTACTAGGTATGGGATTCATTCATAGTGAAAACTCGTATGCCAAATATCGTATTCATAAAATCGTAAAGACAAAATCCTAATTAAATTCTCGTATTTAAAAAATCGTAGTTCTAAATCTTATTTTAATACTGGCATTTATAAAATCTTATTAGAAAACTCGTATTTGGAAAAACATTTCTCGAATTTGCAAAACGTATTTATAAAATAAATTGAATTAGTAATTTCCATCACAATAAATTAGACAAACAAACATGAAATTAAACAACCAAGCATTCAGATTGGTACGTTGGAAATGCCAAATATGTAGTCATGTTTTGCGATTTTACTCTCGGGTCATATAAGAAAACTTTTAGGCAGTGGCTATTTAGACAAAACCGGTTTTTAGTGGGCTATTAGTTCGTCATATATGTAGGTCGTTATCGATCATACAATATCATAAAACAATAGCGTTTATATTTATTATTCCGTCATGGAACAATAGTCACTTCATTTAATTTGAGGTAAATACCAAAGTTTGAGTTATGTAAATGAAATGAGATTTAAAATTAGGTCATGTTTTGAACATAACGACATAATACATATATCATAGAAATCGGACCGCATAGTTAGCTCACGTCCGATCTCTATGACATATATGTATATGACGCAAATTATAAACTATCATCATTTTGTAATACCATGATAGCATTCAGCTGTACTTTGCTATTGCTAATAAATATGATTAATAACACGCGAAAAAACGTCACAGTCCATTGCAACATTTTATTTTCGAACTTCCTTTAAGACCAATTGATTTCTAGTGTAGTTAAATATATTAGTTATAATCCCATAAAATAAAACAGCGCGTTTAAAACGTTTATTATCTAGTTTGTTAAATATTTTTTTAATACTGCGACGTTTCAGTAACTAGGTGCTGGTAAGATAATTTATTTATTGAGATATAAACTGGAAATTTGTATAAAGTTTTCCATGACTAATATAGATTTTATGAGGTTTTCATGATCAGAATTTTAAGTCTTGATTTCAGTGGCGTACTTTCTTAATGCAATTTTGTACGAAGCTGACACAGAACAATATAAAATCATCTTGTATACTGAAACATTTAGAACTATACTACACTCTAAATCAAAAGATTTGAATAACACCATACCGATAAGTCACTCAGCAACCAACCAATGACCACATCTGTTAAGTGGTTTTTATTTTCAATAAGTCTGGTCATTCCTACAATTGTAACCATTGTACCGTATCGATGAGCAGCAATGGTGAGTAATTACATCGCAGAAAGAAAGAGCGCGTCAAAGGCAACTACTGCCGATAGCCACGAGGGCATAAAGTGCGAGGCATACAATAGATCTGTCCGTAGTACACTAGAACTGCACACTTCTTTAATGGTGTTAACTCTGCCGCTTGTAACACATGATGCAAAAGATGGATTACATTCAGAAATACAGATTGCAGACGTCCCATTATAGCTGGTACAATTTGCACACCAGTAAATTTGGTAGAGAAGTCCAGTGTGGAATGCACCATTAAAGAGCCCCGCCAATTAAAAACGCCGCCCCTGTCTATCTGCATGTTAAGTAAGTGTTTTATGAAGATTGTCGCATTAAGACTACTTTTTGGAAGAAGTAGCCATTTCAAATCTGAAACCTAATGGTTTGAAAAATATTCTAAAAGTGAAAGATCTGTGATAGACCCACTTCATTTTTTTAAAGGTTTTTAACTTATTTTTTTTATAATTGCTTTACTTTGAGGAAAAGGTTTTACAAAAATAAAAGTCTACCGGAGAAAACGAAGTGAGTTTATCATAAATCTTTTACTTTTGAAATATTCTTCAAAACCATTAGGTTTCAGATTTGAAAGTTGTCTTAATGTGACAATCTTCATAAAACACTTACGTAACATGCAGTTAGATAGGGGGGGGGGGCGACGTTATTAATTGGCGGGGCTGTATTAAAAGAGCATTGAGAAAAACAAAAACAAAGTAAACAACGTAACAAATAAGTGGGGAATATAGTAAAGGTGAATGGAAAATTAATGCTAGCATCATAGCAACCAAATGGAGTTTGCCATGTTGTAGTCCAGAATCATAAAATATCCACAACCATCATAAAAGAAAATAAAGCATGTTGTCCTAAATTTGATATTTTTGGAACTGACATGAGAATTTCTATATTATCAAATTGAGTAATATGAGCTTATTCTACCTCGGGCTTCGATTGCCTTAATGTTGTTCTGTGCCTTGGAGTACTTGGATAATAGTTGAGATCTAGTCTCTAAACAAGAGGCCACAATTCTTGGGCACCGATTGGGCAGTTGATCCGGTTGGAAAGTCGTCAAAGATAAAGTATATGACAGATCTCCGTCCCCAACTACAAGAGTATTAGCACTCTGAAAAGATAAAATAATGGGTTAACTTAAAACTTGTAAATAGGAAACACCGAATTTCTATTTGAATTTTTAACATCACGAAAAGGAATGTTCGATAGTTTATTCATAACTGGCTCTAATTTCCATTGAACTTGTAATCAAAATATTTTATGGCAATAAGACCTGACATTAATATTTGTAGGTTAATAATCCCTATTTTTTTCAAAATTATTCAAAATCATTGACCACATACAAGATGGAGTAGCAGTAGGAGAAATAATTAGTGTGATTCGTAGACGATCAAACAATGATAGCAGACTCTGAGTCTGCTATCATTGTTTGATCGTCTACGAATCACATTAATTATTTCTCCTATTGCTACTCCATCTTGTATGTAATCAATTGTGGTCAAAACAGCTTAAATAGAAATGCAAAAGATTTTAACGTGCAGATAAATATAAAGAAGACAATGGAATGCCAGTTTCAAGATTTAATCAACATTGAGCACAATTGACCACATACAAGATGGAGTAGCAGTAGGAGAAATAATTAAAGTGCGATTCGTAGACGATCAAACAATGATAGAAGACTCTGGACTACAATACAGTACAGCTTAAATAATAGAAAAGCAAAGGATATCAATATGAAGTTAAACATAAAAAATGCAAAGGTAATGCGAGTTTCAAGAAATGGGCAGGATCAAATAAACATTACACTTAGTAATCAACAAGTTGAACAAGTCAAAACCTTCAAATATCTTGTACCAATTATAACATCGGATAGAAGGTGCAAAAATGAAATCCTCTCAAGAATTGCAATGGCGTTTATAAGAAAAGAATAACCAACAAAAACATTACGACTAGAAACTAAAGAAAATCGTAAAGACAATTGTATGGGGTGTAGCACTATATGGAGCGGAAACCTGGACATTGCAAGAAAATTGAAGCGCTAGAAATGTGGATTTAGAGAATGCAATAGATAACATGGAAAGACATGAAAACAAATCAAGAAGTACTCCAACAAATCAAAGAAAAACGAAGCATGTTGGAAACAATAATCAGAAGAAAGAAGAATTGGATTGGACATACAGGGCTGGAAATAAATAACCGATACAAGAATATATTTCAATAAAAAAAGGTCAATGAGAATTTCTCATTTTAAAACAGATTTTGGGATTTTTTTCCCAGAAATAAATACCAAAATTTAAACTCACCATTCTGAAAAAAATCCAACTAAAGCAATTGTTTTAAAATTAAAAATGTCTCATTAAACAGTTTATCGGTTATTTATTTCCAGCCCTGAAGAAGGAATGATGGTTAAAGCAATTCTGGAAGGTCGATTTCTAAGGAAACGTGGAAGAGGAAAACCAAGAAAAGGGATGTCAGAAGAATTGAAACCAAACACCTATAGAGAATTGAAGAACCGGACAGCAAACCGAGATGGAGAAAGTGGATGCCATAGAATTGAACCTGCCAAATAACTGATTCGGCAGAACACAAAAACACTCAACAATGCCTAAACCGATTACCATAAAATTTGTGAAATGTTTTTTAAGGATCAAACCGCCTCACATAATGTGATGGGCCTCTATTTTATTACAAAAAAGGCAATTCCTGTTGAAGACAAATGAAATATTTAGTAGATATGTATTTTGGAAATATATCATTGTTTAAGAATTGTATATTGGATTTTGAAAATTAGATATTATGTTTTTTGACCAGCTAGAGTGCAACCAGCTGAGTGTCATAAACTCATTATTTTTAATTTGAAAATCTATTGAATATATTTCGTTTAAATTCTAGTGAATTGTGTTGCATATCTGCAAAAATGATAAATATTGATGGAAAATAATAAAGGATTTTGTGTCAAAAGTTAGCCATAGGTAATTAAGAAAATATTATACTTATTTCCTAAAAGTAAAATTACATTTTAGTTTGATTAGTTTCGTCTGACTTTGAGAGCAATTTAAGTGCTTTTAGCAAATAATATCAATTTATTCGCCCCAAAAATATTTTTCATGAAGTTTTTATTAATTAATTCCTAGTGGACCTACAACATACCAAATTTGAAAAAATAAACTTATTGACGATATATGTCATCTATCGCATAGTTTAAGTAATTAAACCCCAAAAATATTGATTCTTTGGCCATAATATATCGATAATCAAATCATAAAATATATCAATCCAATTAACTAGTTTTTGTTCTTTTGATGTCACTGGTTTTTCTAAACTAACGTCCTTATCGATTTAAATTTTAGCCCAATCAATTCATGGCAGCACGATTCTCCAAGAGGCCGGATAAATTATTTAACTAACGAGTTAAATGCATGTTAGATAAATAAAATATCAACTGCTTCATTTTAACGTTTTTACAAAATTATAATAAAACAGCCAAAATTATAAACCTTTGATAGGGTTTGATAGTAGGTATTATCATAATCGGAACAACAAAAGCGATTACTGGGTAGATCACCAAAAAAAACTTTAATAAAACAAATAAATACAAAAACAAAATATGAAAACTGATAAAAATAAGATAATCCGTGATCTATTTATTGAAAAACAAATCAAGATATGAAACAGAGGTACAAAATACATAATATCCTTACAAAATATAAATATTTAATCAAAATATCACAGAACAAATGCATATAAAATCACTCTTTATAATAGTGAACCATTACATAAAAGGACGGTGCTTTACAAAAAGTATAAATTGGCATATTTTTCAATAAGTTCATACAAAGTCAACAGCAAAGTCAGACTGGAGATAGGCACTACATAAATGCATGGGAAACTACCATTGACATCCTAAGCAGTCGTGTTCACCCCTTTTACATGGGTGGTCGGTAACGGGGGATCTCGATTTTGGACATTAAAACCATCGTAACTTTTTTGGCTCATTAGATTTTCTGAAATTTTTGTCATATGAAATGCATGTGATTCAGTGAATTTTCAGAGATTAGGGGGCCATATTTTTTAATTATACTAATGGAAACTTGGAGCAGAGCTGGATCCCGTGTCTGGTTGGAAATTTTTTATTTTTAAAAATGATAATATGGGTCAAATATGAAAACACCTTTATTTGTTATACAAAAACCTAAATCAAAAAATGCCTTGCCAAGGTTTGTAATCCTCATTATAAGCTTCAAAATAAATATCCTGTTAGATAATAAATATTACAGAATGTAGTGATAATTTCCAAAAACCTGGGAATATTGTGTGAAAATAGTAATAAGATTAATTAAGACATAAATGGAAACACTTTGTTCCATATAATTGTATTTAGAAGTTGTGTAGATAATACCTCTTTTGACACTAATATTTAAACAATAGAATGTATACTGATGACGTCATAGATTATGCTTAGACAAAATCGTGGGAAATTAGTATGACTTACATCCTCTAGTTCGATTTTTTCTATTCCAAAAACAAAAAAGTTAAGAAAATGGCTGGTAGCATCCTGGTGTCAAAAATAAATATATTCAAAAATCCGTAATAAAGCTTGAATAATATGTTTGGAATAAATAGACCTAATTGTATCCAATCTCATCATTATTTGACACCACAACTGATTAAATTGTTATGTAAAAATACATTTTGTACAAGTTAGCTCAAACTTCATTTTTCATGGAGGGGGGGGGGGGGTCAAACCCTATTTTTTATACCAAAAGTTGTAAATCTTGATTCCAAATTCCATTCAAATCGGTTGACGCGTCTCTGGGACCAAATTCCAATACTCGCTACCCCCCCCACTCCAGTGTTACAAACTAAGTGTATTTCTTACATATTGGTGACTAACTATGTGGATCATCTTTCCCTTCTTTTTTGATTAATTAGATTCAATTCAAACAAAATAACAAAATGTTGTAGAAATAGCAGCAGACAACCAAACAGGTATAATTCAGAGAATCAAGGAGATGAAATAAATGTATGACGCCGCACTAGCAAAATATAAAAATAGAAACAAGATTTAAATTAGCGCAATCTGATAAAATAATTAACTGAGCAATGCAATAATCATTTCTGGGTTCCAATATCACTGAAAACCGATACTTTTCCATCCAAAGTTCCAGTAAATAGCTAAAAATATAATAATAATAAAAGTTGTATTAAATCATAAAGTAAGTTTGCAGAACTACATTCTCATTGTATTCCTAATCGAAAACTAAAAGTTACAGATTAGTGAAAATGAAGCAGCTAACCCAGGTATCGAAAAACTTGCTTACACCAGGTTTCACAGGGTGGAAGGCAAGTGCAGCTACCGTATCGGAATGTCCACATAATCTGGTGAGACTATTACAGGAGCGAATATCGTAGATAAATGCACTCTTGTCCTCGGATCCACAAGCCACGTAGCGCCCACAAGGACTGAAATCAATATTCACCCCAGCTGACCTATTCAAATGACTTTGATAACGTTGAATTGATCTGAAAAAAATGCAATTAGAAACTGCCTCGACTGAGCCACAGAACTTGAGTCAGAAAATTCAAATTAGTGCAGAAATGTAGAGGCAAATGTTATTGCAAATTAAATACACATTATGTTTTTTTTCAAGATTTTTTACTGTTTCTCTGAGCTAGTCTTCTAGTCGATTTCTATATATTTTGATGCAGCATTGACCAAAGCTCATAGTCCACTCTTTACTGCAATACAGTTGTGTAGACAATTTTATCTTTAGAAATTTTCCCGACCACCTCTGCTTAATTATGCTCTTGTACTCATTTCTATTCAGCTCTTGTTGATCATTAAACAGGGGAAAACACACTTAAAAACTCTGCTACCATACTCGGCATTTTGTTGTGATAAAAGCTTCAGGTGTGCTCACCTCTGCGTGCTTTTTGCCAAATTTAATAAACAAACAGAAAACGCAGCGATAGTATTATTATTTTCTTGTTTATAGGAGAACCCACTTACTTTTGAGTTCTCATGTCCCATAGTTTAAGACCGTCACTCGAAGCAATTGTCGCAAAAATGTTGTAACCTTCGGGCGACAGAGAACAGTAACTTGAACCCTGATGAAAACAAATTAGAAAAAAGAACATTCATTAGAAAATTTTACGAGTAGAAAATGTTGAAACTAAAACAATCCGAATCGGTAAAAACTCACATGATTTTGAGCAATACAGTCCACAGTTCGCGAATGAGCATCAGCAATATGTACAGCTATCTGGCCAACATTCAAATCCAATAAAGAAAGAGCTTTGTCTGATCCAGCACAGATAACCACATCTTTAGCATTCAAATTTATGTTAAGATATCCAAATACATAAATTACATATATTATAAGAACATTAATAGATGACCAAGACCTACTTCAACCACGTGTTTAGTATCTACATAACTGTTTGATATTACTGGTACCTACTGAAGAGCAACAAGAATACTTCATTCATTATTGTTAATTATGTAACAAATTTTTATATATTTACGAATATTACAAGTATCCAATCTTATATCTGCAACTGTAATTAAATTACTACTAAGGCGAACATTTTGTGCCGTATCATAAATAAATATCTTTACAATTTTAGATTCAAGGATTTACCTACCTACCTATGTAACTGGTAATTTTATCCTTATAAAAACTAACAAACTACTGATAATTAAAAACTGTAAACTTTTTTGTGTATTATATTAAATGTTATACTATTTTTAAAAAGGAACAAACTCCATCAGTTTTATCTGTTTTTTGTTCCTAAGAATATAATATATATAAGTACAGGTTGTTTATATTCAAGTATGTTATTGTAAAAGTTAATAGAAATTGTACTTACCTGTTTTATACAAGTAACGCCCGATTTTAAACTCTTTTATTATTAAAAATCAGCGTTACTTAAAATTCACCCTGTATCTTTAAATAAAATTATTATTATTATTGATAAAAGGATACATGAATAAAACCGATTGACTGAAGTAGCTGCAGTAATTCTATTGGAGTGATCAATTGAAAAGGATTTCACAAGTTTATATTTCGAGTTGCTCTGATATCTGAATGATCACAATAATGGATAAAATCATTCAGAATATTTTATTTTTACAAAATGATAATCTTCTTTTCATTATTATTCTTACTAAAAGTAGTAAGTATAATGAATTTGGTAAATAAGTAAATTTAAAACTAGACCGGTGATTATTTTACAATGTAAAACGAATTAAAAGACCAAATCTTGGTACGTTGTTCGATGTCCAAATTGTATGCTATCACTAAAAGTGCATGTTGGCCCTAGTCTCCCATCCATGTCCTAAAATTGTTTTTTTTCCAAAAGCTATAGGTGATCCAAATAAATTCAATGTAAAATGATTTTGGTAGCACCACTGTATAGTTCATCTAATGCTCGCCCTGTTGGGAATGGCGTCAATGGTTTCCACGCGATTTCTGGTGACGTGCGGCTGATTGCACCTACCAAAGTACTCACTTGGCATCATGGCCGCTCTGTAGACTCTTGCCGGTGATGCTCTGGTATGCATCTTCTCCGGTGTCGGGCAAAGTTGGACCCGAGATTCAATGCTGGCAAATTATCTACGGCCTCTTGTCGCCTTGTTGTGCTTCTCCTCCACACTGGTTCATGAGGATCGCTTCTTGCTGGTAACTACCTACACTTTTCACAAGTGGTGGATCTTGAGGCCGGCTGCAGACTTGCACAATTTGCCGCACCCTGTATATTGGCATGTGTGGCCTGCTTGCTCGACTTCTTGGTTTCCCGTTGTTCCTGTTGGCTCAACTTGGTGGTGGTGATGACCCAGATCCTCCTCGAAGGTTTTCTATCGGTTGATTCGGTCGTCTACCTTCCTTCACCAAGTTTGTCTGTCAACCACGTCCAGGGCGATCGTGTTGAATCTGAAGCCACCTTCCCGTTACAAAGTTTTCCGGTATTTCACGATAGCAGTTTTTTTTGCCATGGTAGCTTTGTACGAGAGTAGGGCTCTCTCCAGTTCGGCCGCGTTGCCAATGGATGTTGTGTCATCGGCAAAGAGTGAGCATGTGAAGTTGTGGTGCATTGTCTTGTATTTGTTTCCAGGAAGGAATCTCCATTATACGCCACAGACATGGCCCGCTATTCTTTCAAATTTGATGCTCGCTCTATTGCCTAATATCATCATTTATTTTTAAGAGGTCGGCTTATTTCCCTCTGGCAGTAAGTCGCCCGACCCTCTGGCCAACTGATCACACATCAAGCTTCAATCCAACTTTTCCACATTCTCTCTCTGCCATACTTTTCCAGGACAACGTTGGCGCCCTCTTTCCCTTCTACTTCGAGATTCCAAGCCCTTTTTATACCACTATTCTCTTCCTTTCTCAGGACGTGACTACACCATCTTAGACAACTCCGTCGCACTCCTGTACAAGGGACTCTCGCAGACCAAGCTTTTCTATCAACATTTCTGAATTGATCTTATCACGCTTAACTCCACATGTCTTCTAACCATAGCCTTTTCTGCCCTTCTTATAATAGTTTCTTCTACATATTTATCTTACTACCCATTGCTAGAGTAAAGCTATAGCCGCATAGCACTGATTCCAGATCTTTAAACCTTTGTCAGTCAATTCTCTCTTTGTCACTGCCAATTCGTTGCCTCCTGCACTTAGTGTATCTACCAATAACAAAATTTCTTCACTCTATCAAGGTCTTTTAACACCTCACCTTCCATCTCTCCAGGCTCTGTAACATTTCTATCAAACTAATTCTTAATCAGTAGTTCTTAAATCAGTAGTCATTGATATAGTGACTCTCTTCTTTCCAGAGCATCTACCGCGGATCCACTTTTCACATTTCTGCACATATACATATGTATGAAATTTATACCCGACTGTGACTTACTTTGAAAAACTATTTGAATTAAATCAAATTTTCTACTTTAAACTACTTAAATTCAATTACTAATTTTGTATCATTTTAGGTGCTTACCTTTTAATATCAGATTTCTTTAGATCTAAATGATATTTATAAAGCAATAATTCATTTCCACTAATCAAATAGAAGAAACGGTCCAGATAGAAAAACTGAGCAAACCCAGTGTCTTTGAGTCGTGGATTTTCATCCATTATAGTGTGCAACTAAAATAAATAAATAAATTTGAGAAAACAATATTAAAAAATACAGTAGTTACTTCAATTTCACTAGGAACATCTAAATGTATACTAAATCTACCACAAACAGCAACTTCTAATATCTTTCACAAAAGACATTCTGCAGTATGTCTATAGTTCATTATAAAAATTTGAGATGCTATATTCATAAAAAATAAAACAATCATCTTGTAAATAAGCCGTGCAAGAAAAGGTCTAAAAGAAATGTCAAAATAACTTTAAAAGAATTAAATAAAAAACCATTAGTTATCGTATTCGTAGGTATCAGATTTTGCTAGATTATTAAACGGTAAGTATTTTTGTACAAATTTTTTTAAAAAGAATTTAGAGCAATAAACCATTAGTCCCAAATATAGCATACTGTTAAAGGGTTGTTACATGATCTCACAAATCTCCAAAATAAGAATATAAAACACTGAAACCAAATTTAATTCAAAATTGATAGGACATTAACAGTTTAAAAAATAGGTGTCAACTTATTTATAAATAAGAAAAATCAATTGGTTCTAAAAATATTCAAGAAAATTTGACTGTGACAAATCTTGAACCGAAGCAAGGTCTTTTCTTGCTTCAGTCAAATCATAAATTTTGATTAGAACAAAGTTTAGTCTCATCAGCCCCATCAACTTACACAATACAAAACAGACTAAATAAAAGACATCACTTTGACGTACGGTTGCATTATTTAACGATTTCTCAACCTTGAAATTACTTCTTGAATCCACCACAAGCACCGGTGTTCCCTGGGAAGCATGCCATAGGCGGACCGTGGCATCCGCCGATGAGGTGATGAGCCATTGATCATCATGGGACCAGGAGCACCAGCTAACTCGGGCATCGTGTCCTGTCAAGGTCATACGAGGCTTAAGGGTGCCGGGATGCAAGATCTGACAAGAGGCATTTGATAAAGAACACGCCAAACTATTGCCACAATCTAAAATAAACAATTAGCTACAACTTCCATCGAGAGAATAGAGTAATAAATTCATATAAAAGGTGAAATATTATTTTGCTCACTGGAAAAGGACAACTTCGATATTCCAACTGGTTTCACATCCAGGGAACATTGCTTGACTAAAATGTCTGGTATTCTAGATTCCAGTGGATATGTCTTAGACAAGCAACTGAAATAAAAATATTTAACTATCCGTTTTATATCTAAAATAATATAAATGTGTTGATCACTCTTTTTCAGCTAAGTGTATACCACCGCACTTATCATTAATATTTCATCACTAATGATGTCAAAAACAGCAACCTACCTAACACTATTTATTGCCGATTTTGATTTCGTTGTATTGGAAGATTTGTTCGATACAGCTGGACAAAAAAGCTGGCGTCTAAAATTTAAAAAAGCTAAACTTCACTTGATTTTAAGTCGAGTTTTAATAAAAACTTAGATCGCTAAATTAGAATTTACAATACCCACTTCAGATTCCAAATAGATAACAAATGATCAAGCAACGGGTCACATATCTTTGAAACATATTTAATTTATCCGTTTTATATCAACGATAAATGATCGCTATGCTTCTTTGCAGTAGATTTCCTAAGCTTTTATTATTTTAAACAGTATGACTGTTCGTACCATGTCAAAAACTGTATATAAAATCTAGAACTAATACAAAAACAAATGTAACACGCGCACATTCTTAGGGGTGTAAAAGAGCCCCGAATTAAATGTTTATGAGCTATAAAACTACAATATAGTCCTTTCAACATTTGCTTTAAAAGAATTATTTGACGCACATTCTTCATCAAATTCATCAAATTATAGAAACCTTAACTACTTATTTACAAACGTAGATGCTGAGTTAATTATATTAAACGGATTATCTAAATTTAAACCAATAAAAAGCAACTACACTGACTTTGGTTCCACTTTTGCATATCCAGAGGAAGCTATCTTGCTGCTAAAAGTAAGTGGTCGGTCATTCATCGCACCGGGTCTAGATTCTGATTTTTTAAATTTCTTTTGGGATTGTTGTTCCTTGACTGGGACGCATTTGGGTACCAAGGTGGCATGGAGTACTGAATTACTCATTAACGGAGTTCTAAAGTATAAAGATAGTGCAAAATTGTAATTTCAGAATAACCAAATTTTATAGTTTAGTTAACCAAAACTATTTTAGTAACATAAATGTTTATAAAATAGTTAACAATATCGTTAACTAAATTATAGTTTTGTTAGTTATCAAAAATAATTATAATTTGTATCCATTAGTTTTAAAAGAAAATTTTACCTTAAAAAGAAATCCAAACAAAAGAACTTAGCACTATGTTCCATTTTTAGAAGAAAAAAAATAGTTGACAAGCTGGGTGTACTTATTGAACTTTTGTACAGAAACTAATCAACTTATGAACATTTGAGTTTTAACTTAATTTTATTTTTTATAACCTACATATAGGTAATTGTGCAGTGTTTGTGTCCTAGTATTAATTGTTTTTAGTAATATTACTTTGCTTCTGTTTTAAGGTAATGTTATTTAGGTAGTTAAAAATATTTTTGTAGAAATCATTAATTATTTTCTTAATTATAAAAATAAAACCTTTTTAGTTGACGGCATGGTCGTTAGATGATTTTACCAAAGTATGGATAGAGAGAAATAATAAAAATCTGTCGTTAACAAGGCTAAAAATAGTATAGATAACTATTTCATTAACAATTTAGTTAACGATTTGTTACAAAAATGGTTAACGAGCGTGTTAACTAATTTTTAAAAGTGGTTTTGTTAACTATTTTCAAAACAATTACTTTAACTACAGAAATAAAACCATCTATTAATTTATGACCACGTAGTAAACCCATTTCAAAGTTATCCAACATACAGTTAAATCATTTTAATTGCTCAGCAAAATTTCCCAAAAATGTTTGAATTCAAAGTATGTATCCTAATCTTAACCTACATGAATACTTATTGAACCCCTACCTTGCTAGAAGAGACAGTTCAGACAATTCAACACGTGACTGCATAGAGGAATCATAGAAGCCCCAGATTTTTATTAAGTTGATTTGAGTATTATTGTCATTTGATAAACACAAAAATATCTAAAATAGGTATACACACATAAACTTCGAATTCTTATTGAAATGAACACCAATAAATAACTTTAAAATTCGAAAGTGAAAAAAAATCAAATATTAATTTCTTATTGAGTAATATAAATTTTCTTAGTCTAATAAAATAAAAAATGACTAACTAGAAAATGAGTATAACATACCTCATTTTGAGATGACGTAGTGACAGTAGCATTGCCAACTGAATAGTCCACGCCTAATTTGGCGTAGTTGTAAGAATATTCTAACTCCAAAGTTTTTCCATTGAGAATCAACAATTCAACATAGGTGGCCACTAGCAGGAATAGCTGAGAACACAGTGCTTCGCTACAAACAATGAATTCTAGTGCCGTTAGTGTAGATGTGGGGGGAAAGAGTCACTAAATTGGGGGAAGAGGTTAATACAAGACTGTTCCAGAGAGTAATGTTAACCATTTGCGAACCTGTTACTTGAAAAAAGTTGGCATCTCTGATGATGATTCAATTAAATCTGTAGATTGTTGCCTGTTATCGGAGACAGACGCTTGCTCTATTAGTCAGTGATCTTCTGTACAAAATGAGCCAAACAGATGGATCAAATGCTCATGTGCTATCTGTTTGCTAGATAACTACATGCATTAGGACATTATTTTGATATACATTGCTTGACCAAATGTTAAAATTGTAAAGGCTACGATCATGTAAGTTGGACTTTTAACAGACATTCTTGAAAGTTTGATTTTTATATACATAGTTAGTTCAATTTAAAGTTAGGAGTTTTTGAAAAGAGCCTAAAACTATCTAACACCGTGAGATTTGAATGAAACCAACCCATTCTATTTTGTTAAAATAATCCATATCGATTTGAATCCATTTTTGTAATTCAAAACAAAACTTTCTACACAACAGGTCGTTCTGTAACTCTGAATACTATCTAGCTAATACATCATCTTACCGAAGATCGGACACTCCAAAATGAAGGGCCGCTATTTCTGGTTGCCCACCACTGCTATTCCACCAACCTGCATAGTGCAAATCAAGAACTCCTGCCATGCTATCATCGGATTTAGCCAGAAGTGACGACCAATTTGAATTATCTCCTGATCCTGGTACACCCGATTTTATATCTAAAATGATAACGATAAATAGGCCAAATAAAAAATAACAAATGAAGAAGAGCTATTATTGGTATAATTTATTGCTCAATAAATAGTAAATCATTTATTAACTAAATCAAAATAGAAATACCGAACCAAACAGCCGTTACTAACATCCTATTCCCCAGAGTACATAGTCAGGTTAAATCCAGGCACCTCTGGATTGAGAGTCCAGTGTCCAACCACATGACCAGCACTCTGTACAAAAGAATAGGTGCTTAGAAACATTCTTCTACCCACAACAAACTACTGGAAATAGTTTTGTTATATTTGTTTTGGTACGGGAAGCACAACTACTTATAAATAATCAGACAAATGCAAACATAAACAGCATTTGTCACAAATATTCACATGACTGAAATGCAGAAAGTAGGCCCAGACAGAATAAACCAAATATATGCTCTGCAAGTAGTATATGAAATAAATCAGAAGAGAAATACCGAACCAAACAGCCGTTACTAACATCTTATTCCCCAGAGGTGTCTGGTTCTAACCTGACTATGTACACTGGGGAATAGGATGTTAGTAATGCCTATGTTTGGCTCAGTATTTCTCTTCTGATTTATTTCATTTATAAAATAGTAATTCCTTTAATTGCTTTAAAAAAATAGACAAATAGTTTGTAACATTGTGAAACTGCGACAATTTGCACAGCATTACAAATTACGACACATCATGCTGCATTGAATAAAAACTATGATTTTAGACAGAGGGCCAACAAATATATTTTCCTGATAACCTTCCACGCAAAAGTTTCTGCAACGCAAGGACCTGTGAATAGTTTTTCCTATTACTTTATTTTATAGACACAACTCTTTTTTTCATCATCATCATTTTTTTAAAGGTTGGTTTATTTCCCTCTGACAGGGAGACGCCGACCCTCATTCTTTCCAACTGGTCACACCAATCTTCCAGCGCTTTCTATCTTTATAATCTCCGATCTTCAATCCAACCTTTCGACATTCTCTCTGCCTACTTTTCCAGGTCAACCTTGGGCGCCCTCTTTCCCTTCCACTTCTATACTCCATGCCCCTTTTACACCACTATTCTCTTCCTTTCTTAGGACATGACCACACCATTTTTGACAGCTGCGTCTCACTGCCTCTACAATGGACTCTCGCAGACCAAGCTTTTCCATCAACACTTGTGAATTCATCTTATCCCACTGCTTAACTCCACATTTATTTCTAACAATTGCCTTTTCTGCTCTTCTTAGAATATTTTTTCTAGTGATCTTACTATGTGTGTCTCTGTCGCATAAACAATTACTGTATATTTGCACCTTCATTGCTAGAGTCAGTCTATAGCCACACCACACACATTCCAGATCGCTAAACCTTTGCCAGCCAAATCGCACTCTATTTGTTACTGTCAATTCGCTGCCTCCTCCTGCACTCCCAAGTAACAAAATTCCGTCACTCTATCAAGATCTTTTAACACCTCATCTTCTATATTCCCATGCTCTGTTTCACCTTAGGGTGGCTTGTCTTTACTTATCCCACCACACAACTCCTCTGCTGCCTACTTAGCACAATTTCTATACTTGATCCAGATGTAAGGTTATTTACTCTGTTCATACAAGATGTTCATCTTTTCTTCAAATTCCCTTTGTATTATTTCATTCTCAAACTTCCAAATTTTAGTCTGCTTCACTTGCATTCTCTTCTTTTTCATCTTCACTGCATTTGGCTTATCTACATCAGCCACTACTAGACTATGCTGGAGTTCTCCTGGTATAACTTTAATGTTACGTATCTTCCAATGATGAGACTGTCACACCAGAATGAAATCAATCTCTATTTACAGAGCTTCCGGACCTAAAAAAACGCTTTTTGCCTCTTCTTTAATCATGTATTAGTGACAGCCAAGCATGTCTCCATACAGAATTCAAGCAATCTTCGCCCTCCATTGTTCCTGACACCCATACCAAAACATCCATGGATACCTTCAAACCCACTTGATTGTATCCCTACATGACCGTTGTAATCACTAGCAACAGTGAAAAAGTCAGAGTCCCTGACAATTTTTGATTCAGATTTCAAATTGTCATAAAATTGATCTTTCACAGCTTCATCTGTGTAGCATATGCAAACACTACCCTTACTAGCTGCTTTCCATATAACACCAAGGTCACAACTAACCTTTCATTTATATCCTCCTCACTTCCAATAATTTATCACACATCTCTTCTTTAACTAAGATGCCAACTCCAGCTGCACTATAAACAAATTGTATCGACATTTCCTTGCCCCAATGAATCTGGTACCATTTCCCTTCCACCTCACCTCTTGCATACTTCTCGCCAAACAAGTGATGTCACAATCCAACTACCAAACCTCAAGCTGCCATATAAAAGTAAATATTCTATTTTAAATTACATGGTCAGTAGGGACTAGATCAATGGTAGCATTTTCAAAAAACATAAACCAAAATTATTCTCACCAGAAGACAGCTTATCTGTGTCAAAACTTTGATAAGAACAGTTTATTTAAATGAAGTTTTGGTAGAATATTAAACTGGAAATTGGTCAATATTCTTAATACCTAACAGACTTACTATTAGACTGATATTCCTGGTCAAATGATTTGTTTGATAGTTTGAGTAAACTAAATTTTGACACCTCTTTACAAGACTTCATATTGGATACATCATAAACAAAAATCTACAAGACAAAAACGTTAATACAAAATGTACAGTTTTACTTTAATTTAAATGTTTATAAACAGTCAGCAAACAATCAGATGATTCTCAACATAAAATTTGCACAGAGATATAGTCCAGTCATTCTAGAGTTGAACCACGGGGAAATTGCAATGGATTCTACCTCAAAAATATGTCCTAAATACTAAAAATGAATTCTTTTTAAATTCCAGTTCCAGAAAGTATTTATTGGCTCAAAAAAATCCCCATTATGTTAATTTCCTATCCCTTAGAAAATCGTAGTTTTTATGTTCATTAAATTGGCCTAAAATTTACAATATTGGCTTCTGATGGTGATATAAGCTTTTAAACAATTGGCATGGTCCTACGTTCATGGGAAATGTGTTTCTCTACAAAAGTACTCATGATACTTTTCAAAATTATAATAAACCCTATTACTTCTTCTGTTCCTCATCCTTCATGTGTGAATTCACGAACTCTTCTGCACCATGATCTAAAACCATCTCTGTCTGATACTGTTTTGCCTGCAACTGTCAAATCACTGTTCAGTCATATCTCTATGTTTGTCCTCCAGTTAGTCCGTGGCCTACTACATTTACTTTTAATAGGTTTGTGGTGTAGAATGTCTTGGAACAAAGCTACTTCCGGATGTCGCATGTAATGTCCAAAAACGCAAGTTTTTTTTCTACTATTTTTCCAAAAAGTTCTGTCTGAACTCCTAGTTGTTGAAATACACTTTCGTCGGTGCGTCGCTGTGTCCGTCGGATTCTTAGGATTCTATGGTAAATCCACATTTCAGTTGCATTTTTCTTCTATTCTTCGTACGTACTTTCTAATTGTCAATCCTTCGCAGTCATACATTAGGACAGGCCATATGAGAACCTTCACCAGCTTAACCTTCAAACGGAGAGAGATACTCCTTTCTTTCCATATGTTCACAAGTTCTACTGTGTTTGCTTTGGCCATGGTGGCGCGTACTATAACGTCCTTGGTACAGTTCGCGTCATTGTTTTAATGGATCCTAAGCATTTGAACGGGTTAACCTCTTCAAAATTGCTTCCTTTTACTTCATAGAATATTTTGTTTTTTCAAATAATCATTCCTTTTTGCTTTCTTTGCATTAATTTTCAACAATGTTCTTTCTCCACCAGCTATGTTAACTCAGCTCACTAGTTTGTTAATTCCATTCCTGCTCATGTCCATTAACACTGTGTCATCTGCAAATCGTAAGTTCGATATTTGCTTTCCTCTTGCTAATACTCCATATTCCGAAATGTCAGCTAGCCGATGCTACTTGCAAGAATATACATATAAATATAAAGAATTTTGACCTAAATAAAACATTATATTTATATGAAAACCCATTTCTTATGAATGTAGGAATATTCCAATTTTTAAAAGCTTATAACATCATCTAAAGTCAAAATGTACATTTTAGGTCAAATGGATAAACATACGAAATACGATTTTTTTAGGGATAAGAAATTAACACATGGAAGATATTTTGAGTAAAAATTTAAACACTTTCTGGAACTGGAACTTAAAAAGAAGTTTTTCGAGTATTTAGGTCACAGTCTGAGTTAGAATCCTTAAAAAAACTGCGTATTGAAATTTCCCTGAGGTTGACCATATTCTCGAGCGATAATGACTGGATTAATATTGCAGCAACTGAAGTCAATTCTATTTGGTATTAATTTTCAAAACTATTTATTTATCTTGGGCTACATTTCTCGTCAATAAAAAAGTATTTTCTTCTTCTGGCTTTTCCCACATTTAGGTGGGGTCGCCGGTGCGGATCGTTTTCCTATACTTCTTGCGATCCATTGCGTCCTCCTCTCGGACTCCCACCTGCTTCATATCTTCACGGATGCAGTCTTCCCATTTCATTTTGGGTCTTCCACGCCTTCTCTCT
>JAUYWI010067088.1:0-14908 GCA_034780595.1 Parotoplana pacifica
CTATAACTTGAAAATGTTATTATGAAAATAACGAAATATTGTGTATCACTGAGCCTTTCTTTTTTAATTAAAATTATATACTACTTTTTAGCGACTCTATACATAAATTTATAAAATAAACACGTGGTGGGTACCATATGTATTGTTACTCTATGATTATTAGTTTCGTTTTTATGGTTTGCTTTACTATTGGGTGATTTCAAGTTTGCTGCAAAATCGAGGAAGTGTATCTTCGGCTTAGACTCAACTCCAGCTATGATATTTTAACACCAAATTATTATTTTGAATTGAGTTAACCCAGTGCTGAAATAAACACCTGAGTATCTCAAGTGTTATACCTACCTATGTTTCACCAACCTGAACTAAGAAAATTTGATTATTTTATAAAGCTTGGAATACTTATAATATTGCTTAATAAATTACATTTTACTAAAAATAGTTTTGGAAACATTATTATTTAGTAATCTATTAATAGAGACTTGAGCGCATAACAGCACAACAAAATAATTAATGCTAATTTTTATTTTCATGTTGCACCTAACCACTAGGGGTTAACTCCATCTCAATTTCAAATTTGGTGTTTAGAATCAATATTATATATATTAATGAGGTTGTATTTTGTAGGATTTGTAATACAGATCAGAGTGTATGATTTGAAGGAAATAATATGAAAAGGTTTTGATCAAGTGACATTTTGATTAAATATGTGTAGTGACTGGATTTTGTAAGATATGTGTCATTGACAGTGAATGGCTGCAAAAATCTTAGTTGTCAAAAAATATCAGCCCTTCTGTCAAAAAATCGATAGTATTGAAAAGTTTTTCAAGTAGGTACTTATATTAATTTCTTTGTTTTTTTTTCTATTCACCCAATTTGAAATCAATTGTTTTAGAACCTATGACGTCATCGGTTCATAGCACCTCACCTTACCTTTGTGCACTATTATCTGACCCAACAACTTGATAAGCTTTTTAGAATTTATTTTCTTTTGTATCATAATTATCTTATTAATAGAGAGAATTTCTATCGGAAGTTTTATTTTAGTTGTAGTTTTTGTGTTATTTTCTCAGTTATTCGGTCTATTCCAGTACCTATCGTCCGAGCTTTTATTTCAGCTTTATTTTTAGAGAAAGTAGAGATATGAAACATAACAAATCAAGTTGATGTTTCATTATTCGATCAATTTTAAGTTTTTAAATAATTAAAAAATAAACTTTAAATAAATCATTTTCTCAAAATTACGGATGCCTAGTAGGGTGTACTGAAAAAATGCGATGTTTGTTTTGCTTAGTTCTCAAATACAACTCATTGTTCAAATAATTACAGTTTTGTTTCTACAGAATATTTTTATCACTGTTTGTTGAACAAAAATTCTTTACCATTTAATTAATGTTCCTATTCAACCCAATTTTATTACCTGCTGATGTATTACCGATAGTTTGATTTTCATAAAGACACTATCACTTCACCTTGTCCATCAAATCGAATGCGACCTTTGGCGGCATCCATTATCATAATTCTCCATCTGGAACCATTTTCTACGAGTCCATGAAGGTAGTTAAGCGATTTTTCTTTTGCCTTCTTTATCTCGTCTAGCCATCTATTTCTAGGTCTTCCTTGCTTTCTTTTTCCGTTGGAGATTCCCATTTGCTCTCATGACATGGCCAAAGTATGAGAGCTTCTGTTTGAGTGCCATTGAAATTTGCTTAAGAATGGAAACGTTGGTACGATGTTCTGTCCAAGATACGCAAAACAGCCTTTTCCAACACCAGAGTTCGAATGCATCAATCCTTTGTCTGTCAGAGACTTAGAGTCCAGAACTCGCCGCCATATAGCACAATAGGAATAATAAGTGCTTTCATCAACCGTTTCTTTGTTTCGATCGACATAATCCTATCTTTCCAGATCTTTTCCATCCTGCCGTTGCTGTTCTGCCTTGCAATTTCTTTTTCACATTCTCCATTCTCTACAATTAATGAACCAAGGAAGTTGAAATTTTCTACAATTTTAAATTAATCTATTCTGGCTGTTGCCATCACCTTTGTTTTTTTCACATTTAGTAATAGCCCTCCCTTTCTGCTTTCTCTTTGGACTGCTTCAAGCATGTTGATTAAGTCTTCCTTGTTCTCAGCTATCAATGTGGTGTCGTCTGCATATCTTAAGTTATTTAATTTCATTCCACAAATACCAATTCCTGCTTTCAGTGTTTCCCGCCTTTCTAATAATTGATTCGCTATAAATATTGAAAAAGTAGGGTAATGAGATACAACCCTGTCTAACACCTTTCCTTTTCCAATTCTGAAGCAATACGTTTCGCCAAATTTTGTTCTCACTGTAGCTTCTTGCGGGTTGTACAAGCTTCTCAGGAGAAGAATTAGGTGCTCTTGGATACCCATGCTTTTCATGAAATCCAAAGTTCGTGGTGACGCAGTCGAAAGCTTTACTGTAAAATTCTCTTGTTCTTTCTAAGATCCACTTAATGTTAGAAATGTGATACCTAATGCCTCGATTCTTCCTAAAGCCGGCTTGTTCTTTAGGAATTTCCATAGCCATGTGTTTCCATCCTGTATTAAATAATTTTGAGCAGAATTTTGCTTGTGTGAGAAAGTAGTGCGATGGTCCTGTTATTTATACATTCTCTGACAAAGGAATGTAAATTGATTTTTTCTAGTCTTGAGGCCATACTCCATTTACGAAATTGTGTGACAGGCTGCCGTGACAGTCGCCTTGAAAAGTTCTATTGGGAGGTTGTCTGCTTCTGGTGGTTGTCCTCGAGCTTTCTCGTTGAATGCCTTTGTTAGTTCATTTTTAAGGATGTGTGGTTCTTTCACAAAGTCAACTTCCAAGTACATAAGTGGCTGTGATCTCTTAGTCGCGTTTGTACAGAGATTCTGTGTATTCTTTCCATCTGTTCTTAATCTATTCTTCTTAGGTTAGAGCTTTGCTGTTTTTGCTTTTTAGGTTAGAAAATCTAGCCGTGAATTTTCTTTCATCTTTTTAAACAAGTCTCTTGCTCTGTCTTTTCTGTTGCTTCTTCGATCTTATTTTATCATTTTTATCATTTCTTGTTTGCCGTTCAAAGTCTGCCTTGAGATTTCAAATTTTATCTTGAACTGCTCCTTTTGCCTTTGCTTCTCTTCCGTCTCTTGCGATTTTGATTGCCTCATCTGAAAGCCAGGGCGACATATTCTATCTTTGCATTTGTAAGGTGTTTTGTTGGTGCTTCAATGATTAGGTTTTTACTTCTTGCCAATGTTCTTCTGGTTCTCGTTCTGAGTTTCAAACTTTTGAATTTATTTTTTACCTCTGCTGTGAATTGGGGATGAATGGACTCTAAGTCAAACCATCTTGGAATTTATTTCGTTTGCTACACAGAAATCGAGAAGGTTTATTCCATGTTCGTGACGTTTCCCAAGTCAAAAAGTCCCGCAACGCAGTCTTACTTCTTCCTCCCCCCCCTATCTTAGCCTTCCAGTCGCAAAGGAGTATTTAGATGTCGCCCATTGATATTTGGTCAATTGTGTCTTGGAGTCTTCCATAAAATTCGATTGTATCTTCTTCCTCTGCTGTGGATATTGGTGCATAGATCTAGATAACAGTGAAATTCTTAGGGTGGCCCTGTAATCTGACTGTTCCGTTCCGGTCGTTGATGGGGTTGGACCCTAAGATGGATTAGGCTAGAGTCTTTGTGAAATTTATTGCTACCCCATTCCTTTTTTATGTTTCGTGCCCCGAGTAGAAGATCTTGAAACCATTTCTTTCTTCACTATCTCCAATTTTCCGTGTCATAATCTCATACCTTTTTTTTCTGTACTGTTGTACTTCTATGTAGCGTTTGTCTACTAGTGTTCTTAAATAAAGCCTATTTATTATTATTAATCTATGAAATATCAGTGTTCTTTCCATCTGTGGTTTAAGAGTTGGAAAATAATAAACGCACATCCAAGGCATAAATGTAAATCAATGCATTATAGAAGAATAATTATGAGTATAAATGTACGACTATTAATGAAAGTTTAAATTAAAATAAGAAATTTTTTTTTTCGTATTACCTAGAGGCTTTAAGTGATCGAGTTTAGTAAAACAGGGGATCAGACGATGGTGGAAAATGATGCCCGTCTTTAGGTTGCAATCAATTGCTTCAATATTGTGTACCACTTGTGGATCGACCTTTGGGTCTTTTATATTCAAAACTATGCGGACTACAAGGAATGGAGCACTTTCTTGAAATCAATTGTGTTGGTGTAGAGATTTTGATGGTGGGAGCTTTATTTTATGGCGTTGTGTTTAATCGCCATCGTGTAACAAATGATGCGTGAGCACTACAAGTCGTTTAACTATATTTCGAGGCGAGTCTATATTCCTTCCCACGTGTGGCTATCATATCAATCCCAGTTTGAAGAATTTGGCATCATAATTAAATTTCATGTTTGTTAGGGGCTCTTCACCACTTTCCAAAAAAAATAATTAAAGCAAGTTTGATGAAATATATTAAACAAATCTTCCCTGATTAACTGCCTACCAAATATGTAATTTTTACAAATTGAAGATTTTGTTTTGGCCACAAGCGGTGCCCGCTACTAAAACACATTTGTCAAAAGACGAATGTTGGAATTTGCAACATTTAGCCACTTTTAACATTATTGTGTAGGATACCTCAAATTGCTCTTTCCAATATTATGTTTACAATCGGTTTTGTAGTTTTTGAGCTATATGGCTTCTGAAAAGGACACCCCTAAAAAAACCATAAATTTTAAATTTAACAACACAATTCAGTTTTATGTAAAAATTTAGATCAAATATCTAAATTTTATCCAAATTAGTTTACTTCTCACTACTCTCCATCTTAAGAAAATATCCTACCCCACTACGATGTTAGTTCACAAATTTAAATATATAGAATTTCGATATCTCTGTCTAGATAATCTGAACACTCCAAAATCCAGGACCCGCCACACAAGAAATCACACGGAAAGTCTTACGACTTCCAATTAATTTGTGACCCGTCCCAAAGAAATCAAAAAACACAATAAGGTCAGTTTTTTGTATACCAAAACATCTTTATTATGATTTATATGTACACAATAGAGTGCAGAGCATCTTCCCATATTGTCTGTCAAATTTTAGGCATTTTAAATTTATTATACACAACAATCTGGCACTTGTAAATAAGAATTTATAATAACCATATTTGACAGACATTACATAAAATACACTGCTGAATCTAGAAACGTCATGTCAATAAAATAAGGTGTCAGAACTATTTCCAACGTTTCACTGTAAAATGTCCATATCTAATTAGTTACATAGAACTTTTTAACTTTAATGTTAAACCATTTTTGCATATTTCTACGGACTTAAGTTTTACAGCGTCAGAAATAGTCTTACACCCCACACAAGATGGTGTTATGAGTTAGACAGCTATCAGATAAATATGAAGGTGACTAGCAATACAGTGAGAGTCGTGCTGTATATAGGTACGCAGCTTAGAAATAGTGAAATCACTCTGTACAATGCCAAAACAATTACCAGAATGCAAATGAGTTAAGGGACATATGGAGAAAAAACAACATCACAAAAATGTCCAAAAATATCACTATTATGGAATGAATGATTTACAAAAGAAAGCACATCACAGTCAATGTCCGATAAGGGGGACACAAAAAACAAAAAATTGGAAAACAAAGATCTGAAAGGAACGTACATGTCATATTCGTATGTCTACATCTTCAGTTTAATGTGACTTGTTTCAGTCCCAACCTACTGCACTCGACTTTTTAACGACAACTTCTATCAATTAGAGAGCTGTGAACAATAAATTTATATCTCTATGAAAGTCTCTAGAAAGTCAATGCAATAGACCAATGAAAAATGAGTAAAGCCAACGAAGTACAAAACAGTTTATGAGGATGATTAGTGAAAAATATCAAGATGAACAGTATGCAGTGTATGGTAACAATACGATTCTAAAATAATGATCACAAAATGTCAACATGTAAAGACATAATATACAAATTAAGTCATGGAATTGTTTTCTTTATAGTAACTTCAAATGCATTGCTCAAATTGTATAAAGACATGTAATCTTTCTAAAAAAAACAAAAAAAAAACAACAATAACTTAAATTAAAGTTATTTGGATGCCTTACACAAAATATTACATAAAACATATACAATATGGTTCCTAAGGACCTTCCAGACACTACTTGGCAATGAATCACAGAGTAGTAGAAAAATAAATCTTTTATTGTTAATGAAAATAGGCCATATTCTTACAGACATTTAAAAGTTTGTTTCGTCCCTTGCTTATAAGCTGCCCCTTGTGAAGAGTACGTAAGTTGCATTTTGTTCAATATTTTAATGAGATCCTCTTTGATTAGGCTGAAGTACAGGACGGTTGATGTTTTTTGTAATTTCTTTGGAAAAATGAAAGCACATATTATGAAATTTTTTAGCTACTATAGACCAAAGATTTTGTATTTCTATCCTCTAAAGGCCTGTTGAAGTAGATAGTATAGAAACAAGAAACCTTGGCTACAGCGAAACACGTTGGTTGCCATTAGAGAATTCAATAACAGTTTAGACGATTCTAAAATGCACTTTTAAATCCAATATATGAATATTAGAGTGCGTGTGGATTGAAATCATTTCCCAGTGTGGAATGTAGGTAATATTTTCATTTAAAATATTCACAATCTTGTCTGACTCACAAAGATGTATTTGGTTGGATTGGTATCTCAAATTTCCCGTTTAGGAATAAAGATATCAAAAATAAAACTTCTGCATCTTCTACTCTAACCTAGGCTGGTCTTTGGATCTGTAAAAGTCTATACAAACTCCTATATTTTACACATAGGACCCGTAGGATAAGTCAAAACTCAATAGAGTAAGAAATTATCCTTAGTAGCTGATGCTACCAATGTGCCAACTTAGGTCCAGTTTTAGTTAACAATCGGAAACTATAATATTCTAAGAGGTTTAACCCCCCCCCCTCCCTTCCATAGACAAATCCCAATAAAACGCAAAAACAATTAGGGGTTACTATATTCTTATTTCTAAATAACGAGCTTTGTGTTACAGAAAGCTACTGATTTGTTGAAGGTGGCGACGCCAAAAATATGAGATGTACATGCTGTTCTTTATTCTTAGTTTAATGTATAAAAACTACTAAATAGTTGACATTTGTTTTTTACGTTTTGTGGGAACTCCAAATGTATAAATCGACAATTGGAAACAATATTCTGAAATAACAACATACATATAATATGTACATCGGAAGTTATCTATAAAAAACTAAAATAAATTAGTTAACAACAGAGTTGTAGCATACAATAGACATTATGTAATGGAATACTTCAAAATAACAATAAATCCCCGAATTGTGTCAGTGCCATTGCAAGAAAGGGACTGGACAAAAACAATTAACGAGACAACGGGCACCGACAAATACTAAAAGATTTTTACAAAAAAAGCGACAGAACTACAGGAGCCAACTTTATAAACAGTTTATGGACAAGAATCGAGACTACATGGAGGTTCACAAACTATTGCATTAAATTATAGACTAAAATCAATGTGACATTTCGCAGTTTTATAGGATTCATGAACTGACTTTATAGGACTCACAAATTGACTAAAAAGTAGTCCTCGGCGCTTTATTTTGTATACAATCTGATAAAAGTAGCAGAACAGACATTGATAAGTCGTTGTTCTAGAATACAAATACATCACGTACGACAAATTTGTTGACCCGGAAGAGACAAAAGACAAAACAGATGACCATCAATATAAATAAAATAAAATACAATACTTAAATTAATAAATTAAACCCTATATAAAGCAAATCATAGTTTATAGCATGTAGTAGTAGTAGGGTACTCTCTCTGATCTGTGGTTGAAAAATATATCAATCACTACCAGCGAGAAAATATCACTCTTCCGAATTTCTTTCTAATAATAACAAAAAAAAGTTAATCAATTATGCATGCGTGTGTCTAGAGAGAAAAAAAAGAATTAATAACTAAATATAATTATGTACACCTGGCGAATAAATGCTCCAAATAAAATTTAAAAATACACAGAAGTCAAGAAAAAGATGATAGACCACTTGGTCAGCAATGCATCATATCGACTGGCTATACTTAAATAAACACCAACCACCTCGCCTGTTATCGGCTCTCTGAGTTACCCTAACATTTCGCACAGCGTCACTGGTACAAATGGCAAAAAATAACAGCTCCTTTCAGTAATAGTGTCATACTTAATAATACTCGATGCATATGAGAAAAACAAAATAATAATAATAAGGTAGAATGCTTTCAAATTTTGACTATTCAGAAGAAACAGAAAATGACGCCAGCATTGTTCCCAAGGTTAAAGCAAAATAGACTTTTTTCTAAACCGTTTAAACAAATCGGTTTCCACCAAATTAAGTCCGCCTTTTAATTTTTAAAAACTATCATGATGACGTCATAAACTTTTTCTGTGGATACTTATTATAGATACAGTGAACTTGTATAAATGATACCACCTGACTCTAATCAGAACATTTGGGTTGGGTATGCTTGCCGTGCGACTCTCTGCCTATAGATCGGTCGGTGAACTGACCGTGAAAATATTCATTTTCTAACTAATTCTCTATCAAATGGCGATTTCTTTCCCATACAAATATTGATTCCCTTTGGCCACAACACACACACACAAAATATCCTGATCTGCAACTGAATCCGAGTCTTGAACCCAACAAGCATACCAAACCCAAGAAATTTAATATTTCCACTGATTGGATTTCTATTATGTATGAGTCACCAATCAACCTGTCAATCAATCAACCAATCAATCAAAGCTCCCAACTGAACAGGTGATGTTTGACAAGCATCTCCCTGACGCCTTCCTTGAGGTGAATGGCTGCTGGTGAAAGCAGGTAGGGATTGCCCGCAGAGCCCAGCTGGCTGTTAGCAGGCAGCTCCCAATCCTGAGAGAGGTTCAAGGAAAACTGACTCAAAATTCTGTAAAAGACAAATAAAAATAGAAACTGAGTTCATTTTCATCTCACTCCTAACACGGTCGCATTCGGTGTACTAGTCAAGGCAAAGTAATTCCTCAGTAAGAAGTTCGTGTGATTCTCATCCTCTAGGATGGTGCGAAAGTTTAAAAGGGCCTTAAGGCAAAAAAAACGCTAAACAAAAACACTAAATTAACAACTGTTAGCTACGGGTTCTAGGTTGGTACAGCTGTTACTAAGTCGGTAGTTATGTATCAATTATTTGTTTAAAAAATTATTTTATACCTACCTACACATACAGGATGAGTCATTTTATCATAATTTTTATATAAATAACAACATTACTTGTAAGTAGTATTATATTTTAAGTGTTATTTATATAAAAATTATGATAAAATACAATACTACTTACAAGTAATGTTGTAGATAATTTTAATAAAATGACTGCACTTTGACTCACCCGTAATTTAACACGTCGTGGTAGATAACGCTTGTACACATTCTTAGAACTCTAATAATGCTAAGTGTTAAAATGGCAGCTTTTACCCAGCAGGATAATAAATAAATCGAAATCGCTGACGTGTGTAAGTATAAACAATAATATTTAATATGTTCAAGAAGCGTTACTACCAATTATGCTCCATTTAGAAAATGGTGCCTCCAAGATGAAGAATAGCATTCATTATCTAGCCAAAGAAATCAAAAATTCAATAAAAAATCTTGGCAATACAAAATACGTCACTACAATAACATAATTCTATAACTAATATATTTGCTAATAAATTAATTTTGATAACTATTTGATAATATATTTGCCACCAATATAATGTTGTATGTAGAAGCAACAGAAGTGCAGCTTAGATTCGGAATTCCGCACCAGAATTGTTTGAATGAGCTAACCGAAGGGCGAATTCTATCGGAGAGATTCGACGCTGTTTGTAGACAGATTCGTTTTTACTTGACATTATATGAAAATAACAAAGTTGATCAAATAAGCGGCCAATTCGAATTAGAAAATCAATTCTAATTTTATCCCAACGTTTCCGGGTAATCTTTTGTAGTTATGGAGATCGATAGGGGTGACAGAATCGAATCTCTCAGTATTCCTTTTAAAATATATTGACAAAACTAACTACGATAAGTATCCCGGAAAAAAATATACATCGAAGTAATAAAAAACGTAAGCAAATTAGTCAACACCAAATAAGCTCAAAATACTTTGTATAATTAATTAGAAAAGCATTTCACCTAACCATGGCAACCCGATAACATCTCACCTTCACAAACAGTCAAGTAAAAGCCCAGATAACCAAAAATAAAGTTGTAATTAAATAAAGAAAGAAACCAAAATTGTAGTAAAAAGCCAAGAGATAATAAAATATGTTTTTACACACACGCAGTGGCAGTGACCTAGTTAATCTCCCAACTGAAAAGATGGTGTTTGATCAACATATCTCGCACATTGCGAGTGAAGCGCTCCCGGGGATCAATCATGCTCTCCGGCTCGAATTGTTGCAGCTTCTGTTTGGTCTTGAAATCCTTCTTCAGCTCTCTCTCGGCACACAGGTTGAAAGCAAACGAGGCAATTAACCTAGAGCACACAGGAATTAGGTAAAAATACAATCTTGCCCCCGGCATTATCTCTAAAAACAAATACGAATTGCTCTGGGAGGAGGCGTGGAACAGGATTCAGAATGAAAGTCGTAAAACCACTCGGTCGAAAAGAGGAATCGGAAAAAGTCCGGAACGTCTGATATTGACAAGTGATCGCAGACATTTGTGCAAAAAATTGCATTCCCTTCGTTTCAGAGTCGAACGTACCTCTAAAGATCATCTCACGATATGCAGCATTTGGTGTACTTTGGCAAGTCATTGAAAAATAGTTCTTTAACGACCCAAGAGGAAACACTCGGTGAAGAATCGTGTGATTTCTACTATGGTTTGTGTAATACAAACAAAATAACACAAATTTCAATACCAAAAACATGAAGAGTAATAATCATTGTACAAAATGGGATTTTTTAAATACTCAATTTATGAATTTAAAAATGAAAATAAGACGTCCAATGTGCTGAGCAATTAATAAAGCATAGCTGACCTGAGTTCACACTTGATCTGCACCCAGCCGGGACTTCTGATAAAGGACCAAGGATGGTACCATTTGTTGACAACCTCAACACACGAACACAACGTCTCCAACCAAAGGTGCAATACTTGTTCACTGAAAGAATCAAAAGGGAAAATTGATGCGCTTGCATATGACGTATGTTGGTATTGATTTTTTTAGGTACAACTTTGGTCCATAAACTTCTCTAACAGTCTTTCTCTGACGTTGGTAAACAATTTTAAAACACGAAATAAAAAAGAAGTATGTTTTTATCAAAGTATACTTGTTTTTTTATTATTGCTCTTAAACACATTAATTGGCCAGAATCTGCTTTGACAGCGTGAGTGCCTTTTAGCAAAAAAAGCAGGTTTTCAAATATATTTTTTCTGATTGTTTTCTTTTCTTATTATGCTGCTATAGAATTTTCCTCTCTTCTATTGCTCAGGCTGTGATTATGCCTAGCTCACGAGGCCCAACAAGGCCCAAACAGCTGTCCGGGGCTATCACTTGCGAGTAATATGAATAAGTAGTATATTTTTATTATTACTCTTATCGCAAAACTTCCAGCAGTCTCTGACGTTGGTCGTTCAATTTTAAAACACGTAATAAAAAAGAATTATTTAGAAACTAAAAAAGATCATGCATTTTAAGTGAGCCAGAAGTTGAAATTATCATAAAATTACTTTAAAAAAATCAAATTTCAAAACAAATAACATCCAATCTGTTGCCATTATTGAAATTAAAATTAAATCAATATGTACAAGATGCTTTTTGCAAATTTTTAGTTATTTTTCAATTTATTTAAAAAATTAATGCATAATAATTTTCAGCAATGAGCGATAAATGTCTGTTCTTATTAGAAATCTTTATAACAACTAATTGAAATGTTAAGAGCAATAACAAAAAAAAACAAGTATGCTTTGCTTAAAAATATACTACTTATTCATACTACTCGCAGGTGATTTTAAAAAATCGTAAAAAGATTAGTTTTCAAAACAATTTGCATTCTACAGACATTTTATATAATGACAGAAATGTCAGCACACCATCTACATAATTATTATTAAAATGCTGTCTGCATGTTCTGACAGGAAACGAACATGCCATGTGTCAGGTTCCAGGACATTAATAACACGAATACATTCACCCAACACACGGAGCAATTAAAATACTAATCACAAAGCTCACTTTAATCCACAACAAATTAATGAGCGAAATTTGACGTCCATTTGAGCGTGGGCGGCGTCATGTGTCAGGTTCACCGATTGTACTGCCTAGAAACGACAGAACAAACATTTAGCTAACAACAAGAACAGATACCGCAGTACAACAGGAATCAGTTTGGCATTTGTAGTTAGATAGCTTCTAATAAAAGGAAGCAAACTAAACAAAACGCTGAATATCGGCTAGTAGTCGGGGGAAACTTTCCGCGTCGGCACCAGGTTCTCTGCTATTCGGAAAGAAAGCCATCCCTTGCCAGATTTTGTATTCACCAACCAATTTTCCTAGTGGCCAATTTCAAAAAACTAAACCACCAATTGAATATTACTACAGATCTATTATTTATGAATGAATTACCTTCAATGGATCCTTGCCATCCATCAATGGTTGATATGCCAATAGTCCGGGACCTAGCGACCTCTAGCCCAATGGAACGACGTTCCAACAGTGACCCATCCTGATGATTAGATGTTAGATGCAGTATTGATGAAACTGGACGTCTGCCCTTGTCTCAGCGGTGCCTAAGACCACAAGGGGACCTTAAATGGTCTTCCCAATGTTAACTTCCTATCGCATTTTTCACGTTTATCCAATTATTGGCTTCAAATTTCGGGAACTGACTTCTGTTGATGTGACAAGCAATTTAAAAAAACGGGACTAGTCCGACGTTCACGGGAATTAGGTTTTCTTAGAAATATTTCTTATTGTTTTATATATTACTTCAATTTATTTTTAATAACAATAACAAACTATTTTTTAAAATTACTTGTAATATCAATAGCAGAAGTCAGTTTCCTAAATTTGAAGCCAATTGGATAAGTTAGAAAAAATCAATTTTGGGAAGGATAGGAATTTAACATCGGAAAGACCATTTAAGGTCCGTTGTGTGGTCTTAGGCACCGTTGAGACAAGGGCAGACGTCCATTTTCATCAATACTGAATTTAATATCTAACCATTAGGATAGTTCACTGTTGGGACCGCATTCCATTAAGCTAGAGATCACTAGGCCCCGGTAAGTAGACTTCTTACAGTTAAAAACACAGAAATCTTACTTTATGGCGCAGATTACATATTTTCATGTCTACTTGTTTATACTAAATTCTTCTTCAAAGATGTTTGACACACATAAAATCTGAATTACTCGTATCGTAATGTTTGACAAATGGACACAAATTCAGTCAACCGAAATTACGTGACAAATTGATCACCAGATACCGCCACGTGCCTCAATTCAGTTATCTAATGCACAAATTGTCTGTGATTCAAACTCTATTGTCAATATTCTTCTTTTTATTAGATGCGTCGTAATCAAAATTGGTAGCGTGCCTTTTAGAGAGGTTGCATGTCAAGAAATCGATGCAAAACTGTTGTTGGTGGTATTGCCTGAATTGTGGAAATTGTGCGTTGTTTCGACAACTGTTTATTGTAGCTCAGTTTGAAGGTTATTTTTTACAATTTGCACCTAATTTTAGTTTTCACTGTGTTACGATCTTTGAGATAAATTAGGCTTCCAAACTGCTGGAAGGAAAGAAGGATCGCGGGACGGCAAAATAATATTCATCAGACCATTCTCTGGTAAAAGGAGTAATAATATCAAACTCAATACAAATTTCCAGATTTTTTTGACTATTTTAAAGCCGTCAATATTATGGTCACAACAACCAATAGCTATTAAATTCTTTGCCTTTCAAGAATCCGAGTTAATTTTGTTAGTGTGCACTAAATTATTTGCCCTCCACCCAACCAACTACACGCAAACCGACCTTATACAAAAGTTCCTCCGGAGTCAGAACTTTGCCATCCTCATCCAAGCGGAAGGTCTTGCACAACACCAGTCTGGAGTAGACCGTATTGAAGTCCTTCTCCACCTCTCGCGTGGCAGCCTCCTCCACAAAGAGCCAGGGATGACACGTGGAATCCAGGAGGGATGCGCGCTTCAGGCCGTGCTCGAACACCGAGCGTAGAGCGGGACATAGTCTACAGAGATAAACAAACAATTGAATAAATAGTCTCACTTTTGTGTATTCAAACAATTACATCAATCATCATCATCATTTATTCTCAAAGATCGGATTATTTCCCTCTGACAGGGAGTCGCCGACCCTTTTTAGGATATTTTCTATAATTGATCTTACTACCCATGTCTCTGCCGCATATATAATGTGCTATATCAAAGTCTGCTATTATTTTGAGAAAAAGAGCCAAATCACTCAAGTCATTGAGACAAAAGTAATTGAAAAAATATGGGATTATAAAGGGGATATCTTCTTCAAACTGCCTAACCAAGATGAGAGAATCAGGGCCATAGATGAGAATCTAAAAAGTCTCATGGAGCCTTTGTTCTTAAATTATGGTTAGCAAAACCAACCTTATAAATATGTAATGTCTAATACAATTATTTCAAATTCTGAAGAAGATATCCCTACCCCTTGGAGTGTGGACACCAAGCCATGTTTAAATGACTCATTTAAAAGTCAATATTCTAAATTACTAAAAAATTCAAACATTACCTTGCTTAATAATCAAAATTATTACACTATTGATGATTACAATAAACTAAATAAACTTAAAAATCA
>JAUYWI010067099.1:0-14906 GCA_034780595.1 Parotoplana pacifica
TTAGACTCGTAGAGAATCGGGACGCCTGGAAAAAGGCAGTTAAGATGTCAGCACGAGCAGCAAACGCCCAATTGGACAACGCTGGATGATGATGATGATGACTACTATCTATCTTGATACTCGAGACATACAGTATATTGTGTTTGTCATGACAACGTTAGACAAAGGTTTGGGTACGTAGCATTTCGTCTTATCATTTTGTTCTATTCATAAACTATAAATAAATAACGCAATCAGAATGAAAATTTAATTGTCACTTCGTCTTCTGCAGTTGTTGCATTTGGTCTTATTGTAAATTTACATATGTGTAGTAATAGCAAACATTTAATTTTTTAAATAAATATAACTAACTGTACAATGATCGTAAAATGCTCATTCTTGAGAGGGAAATTATTAGATCTGTGCGTGGTAGCGATATTTTATGCTACAAGGGATACAAGCGCACTGGAAAGGTCTATTGGAGATGTCGGTTGGTATGTGTCTATTACCGCTATTACGGTCCAAAGATATTCAGATATTCCGATGTACACGAGAATGTTTCAACTCATACAGACAGCAAGACAACGTCTCGGTCTTTAATTTCGTCTATCTTCAATAATAATCATTAACTTGGAAAGTGCCTATCTCAACGTCGAAAATATGACGTTGCCAATGATTGAACCGTATGTATATGCAGGAGCAGTTGGTTAGAATTTTAACTTTTAATTTTTAACATGCATAAACTTTTACTAGTAGATATAAATACTATTGTATTGACTCTTATTTCAATTTTATTTCATAGATACAGATAATTTTATTTCAGAACTTACATTTTTATTTAATATATAATAAGACGACATGATACGTTTACATAAGACGAATTGAGCTAAGGCGAAATGATTATCGGTGAAAAGATAACTGGACAAAAACACAAACAATAAGGCGAATATATTCAAAAATAGGAAAATATTTTTTATGCAAATTATATATGTATGCTGCTTACTAGGATTTATGGATGTAAAATAAAAGGTTCTCTAAATGGCTTTCTTCGTTGCAAGTTATTGAAAAGGGGGTTGTTTAATATATAAAAAGGTTTGTCTGCAGCAATTGTGTCCAAAAAGTTAAAATAAATATGATCATCTGGATTAGTCATTTACATATTTTATCTGTGATGTTAACCTAAAATAGATGGCTTTATGAAGAGTAAACTAAGTTATGTGTATATATTATCTACATTAAGTTACCAAAATCATTTAGAAAAAAATAAATCCAAATATTCCATAATATGTAATGTCAGCACGGATTGTTTATAATTCTGTATCTCCTGTGTCTCTGGAATATGAACTATAAGAACCCAGCGACCGCTGATTTCTCAATCGTGACCTACTTTCACCAGGTGCAATTAGGCCACTGCTAAGTCCCAGACGAGGCGTAGTATGATGTTCATGATTTACGGATCCCGAAGATGCACTAAATGATGCAGAAAAATCAGAACTGCGATCGCGATATGCAGGAGCTCTGCGATGTAGATGGTGAATATTGGGAGTGACTGTAGAAGTTTGACTGGACTGTTCACTCACAACAGTATTTGCAATTTGGCGAGCTGACAAACGGATCTCCTGACGAAGTTCATTCCGAATAGCAGATATGACTTCTTCTTTAATTAGAGATAAAAGTTGACCATTGTTCATTGTATTTGATTCAGAATGTGGAATTTCTGAAACATCTTTTGATGATACCTGAAAATGTAAAATTATTCGCTGTTTAGTAGCTGGACATTCCATAATTTGTGTGGTTTCAATATAATAATTTATTTATTTATAAAGCGTTTTAACTTTTCAATAAGAAATTCACCAGTTTAAAAGGAAAAATATCGCATGCGAATTGAAATTGTTTAGAAAAGTATAATGACACATAAAAATACATTCTTTTATTATAAGGTGACCGGAAAAATAGTTTTTTCTTCAAATTTTATCAAAAAATGAAGTTTGACCTAATTGTGGAAAATGTACGTTTTACATAAATATCAATTGTTATGTCAAATAATGATGAAATTGGATAAACTTTGGTTGATATATTCTAAATATGTATATATATCATTATTTAAGATATATTACCGGTTTTTGAAAATATTTATTTTTGTGCCCAGGGTGCAACCTGAGAGCTATTTTTTCTAATCATTTTTTGTTTTTGGAATAAAAAAATTACACCGGATAACTTTTTCTCCGAATTCACTGAATTGCGCCCCAGCACATGCTAAGGGTCATAAAATCAGTTTTTCTGGAACTCAATTCTAGTGACTGAAATGATTCCTTAATCATTAGAAATAGACAAAAATTAATATTAACGCATTTTAAATCATTTAGAACCATTTATTGTTACCTTCCCCGTATGGGTGGGCCTTATAAACCAGAAACCATTAATATGAGGTATCCAATTTTCTAATGCATAATTTCTAGTGCATTCTAGAGTCATTTTAATGATTTTGGCCAAAATTATTGATGTTTTGCCCAAAAAAATTGATAATCAACAATATTTTCAAAAAATAGTTTCAGATGCTTTACTAGTGGACATACACATCATATGTGAAGCAAATCGGACAATCTTTTATTTTTGGATTAATTAACTCATCTACCCAGGGCTCGGACCGCTTATCGATTTATTTTCTAAAAAATGGATACCCTAAAATATTCCAAATTTCATCCAATCCATGCATTGGAAGTATGATATTTCGAAAGGGGGTAGTACTACCGACGGTAGGTTAAGATAATAATATAATTACATCCTACTATTGTCAATGAAGCAAATATCTAGGAATGGAAGAGAGTTTTGTGGCTTTGATTGGTTGAACAAGGAAATTTAGCAGGTACGTAGTTTAAATGGTTTAGAGTTAGATTTTTAGAGGCTTAGATGGTTCATACTTACTTGGTGGTGAAGTATCTGACGTGGTGGTAAACATATACCATGATTTAAAGAAGACATGGGTGATGGAAACCTTCCAGAATGTCGACGGCTCGAACCACTTGCATTACTCGAATCACTAAACATCGTTTCACCACTAGCTAAAGGCGCTTTCAATGTACATTCTGTATTGAGTTTGGTTGGTTTTGAAGAAGCAATCGTTTTCCATTCACTGTCACCTGAACGATTGAGAACATCCGAAGGAACGGGTGAGCTGGCATGACCAGCCTCACTTGCAGGAGCGGGCGGAATTATTTGATATTCACCAGGGGGAAGTGGAGACACCGCACTAACAGTAGAAGTTTTAAATGGATTGTAGGCTGGATATGGATGCGATTTCCCCAAGCTTAATGTGCAAATTAAATCATTTTTCAAATTGTCTAAATGACTATTTGCTCTGAGCACTTCTTTTTGTCTATCTTCACGCAATTCAAACCTGAAAATACATATAAAGAAATTATAAAAGATAAATTTGTTTAATTTCAAAGAAACTGGATGTAAATAAACCGAAATTGAAAGTTCCCAATAATTTTTGTGTAATTATGTCAATGTTTTATAAAAATCAATGGAGTAATTCACCTCCTAAAGTTAAAAATTTAATTAGAAACCATAAAAAAATAATTCTAGAATAAATATTATAGAATAACTCAGGAACTGTAAATATGTATAATTTCATGCACCTACCTATCAATAAATTTTACAATTTTGGAAAACGGTTACTCTATTAGGGGACATCCTGTGTGGGTAAAGAATAAAGCTGGTTTTTAAGCAACTGAATCATATCACAAAATTGCCTATTGTTAATCCTACCTACAATACACATCATTGTAGTTAAACATCTCCAACAGATAGATAGATGTTACTGCTAAATTGATGTTTATGAATTATATTGAATAAAATAAATTTAGACATGTTTCGACCAATTTCAAACACACCCTTCATTATTGTCAATGGATACAGATCGGTCTTCTACGTCATTCTTATCAGCAAGCCGTCCTCCGCACACTTCGCGGAATAGTTTGACTACTAAGGTAGTAAATTTAAAATATCTCAATCAGACTAGATATTTCGGTTATGCGTACACAATAAAATAGCGGCCCTTATACATAAGCTTTTGTTAGATGAGTTTCAATAAGGGCATTACAGCAAAATGGATCTAAAAAATAGTTTGTCTTACATAAACAAATAGAATAGTTATAATAATTTTATACAAAAATTGAATCCTATGACAACATCCGATCAGAGTTCTCGTTATTTTCAAAAATATCGTTGCCATCTACTTCAGACTTCTTGCGTCCCCGGACACAGATATCTCCGATCGCTTAATCTTACCAAAGCCAGAGATAGAAATAGGTAGGTTGCCAATGTTTAGTCTGAGCAATATGAAGTGGAAGTTCAAGGAACTGAACATTCAGTGCAAATGATTGATCATCGTTACAACACTTCATTCGGAAACACATAGTTTGTTATTGTAAATGTGTTAGGTAGACTTCATAATGGTCAAATAAAATAAAATTCTGGCTAATGAGACAGTTATTTAATTAAAACAATAAAGACAACACAAGCAGAAAGCATTATAAAGGACTTCACTTTAAAAAATAATAAAGAACATTTTTATTTTCATTTACTATGCTGCATGAGAGCAATACCTGTAATTTCATCAACAACAAAAAAGAGTAGGGTAATTTTTGGATAAGGTCAACATTGTTTAAATAATTTAAAACTGATTTAAATCTTATTTAAAACCCACATTGATTTCACGGGTCAGAAGTTATTTAAAGCCGGTAAAAAAATTAAATCTTATTTAAAACCGATTTAAAAAATTTTAAATCTGATTTTTCAGAATTTTTTTATTAACGGAAATTTTTTATCCAAACGTTTAATTTGTATACATGAAATAAATCCCCTGGTGTTTAAAACTACACTGAGGTTAACGTTGGTTTGAGTTTTAAAGTACTAAAATAATTACAATACCATGGTATCATAAATATTTATGTGTTTGTTATTTTTTTTTAAAACTGTTACCCCAACAAATGAATATTCTATTAGATGAATGCATATAATAATTGGAGATGTAAAAGGATTATTGACCAAAAGTAGGTGTGCGTTGATTGATGTCTCTAGCTTTTCAGAAGCTGTAGGCTATCCAAATAAATTTCATGCAAATTGTTTTGGTAGTAAATTTTCTGTTTTATGTGATTTATAACAGACTGCAGTTTGGTTTAAAAATTGTGGGTGGGTAAACGCCGCGTGAATCCCATATATGGAATAATCGGAGTATCTTTTTGGAGCCCATTTAAAAAAAAATAGTTTAGATAAAATTGTTAAAATGTGGATTGTTCCCACCCATATTTTAAAACAGTTTTGTCGATTGTGATCCTGTCCTATAAAATATTTGGCAGAAACAAAACTATAACGGCCATAAGATGATCAATGAAAAATATTGTTTCATTCTTAAAAAAGAGGTTTAGTAAAAAAGATTACCTAAGTGAAGAAATGTCTTGCTTAATTTCGAGTATATCATCTTCATTTACTCCGTCCTGGCGCATATTCTTCTTTGTGTGATGAATATAGCGTGTAACAAGCTTCTTTATAATAGCCTAAAAAAGTTTTTAAAACTTCGTGAGAATATTATTACTTAAGTATTCTGTAGATTATATAAAAATGTTGTTTTTATTTTTATAAAACATCTATCTGGCCTCCTAAAAATATAAATTGAAATTAAATTTTCATAAAACTAAAAATGAACAATAGAGCATGAATTTTAAGATGACAATGTTTGTAATTCTCAAAGCATTTTTCACGGTTACTTATCAAAATTCATATAACAAAATTAGTAAAGATTTAAAATAGAAAATTAATTTTAAATAGTGTTATTAAAACGTTACAGTAAATGAAATGTCAACGATACTAAAGGTACACGTTTGATAATAAAATTAATACCTGATAAGTTTCACTATTATTTCCATAATTATTAGAACTTGTTCCTCCATTTGGAAGATGAGTCTAAAATAAATATGAAAATTATATTTATACAAACGTTCTAGTCAATTAATATTGGAAAGAGAAAGAAAACTTACTCTACATCCAAATAAAACTGTTTTTGTTGTTTTGAATCAATTTAATTAATAAGTCGTCACTCATAAACTTTATAAATAGTTCAATATCCTTTAATTTCTTGATCATAACCTCAATACTAATTTATCAAGACTGTTGATAAAAATCATTTTCAGTTAGATACAATACCAAAATATGTTTCTTTGACAAAAATTCAATTTTGGTAGATGACTAACAAACTACAAGCACCATTTTCGAATAAACTTTGAGAATATTTTAGTTTTTATAAATAGTGTAATGTTGTCCATTAGAAATAGTCTAGCAAAATAAATTAATTTACAGCAGCAAAGCGATCCTAGGTAGACTTACCGGAGGGGGGGGGGGCACACCCTAAACTGTCATACTTCCTATGGACTGTTTGGGCTGAAATTTGTTCACACATGTCTCATGTCAAATAACAAGATTTCACATAAATATTTTAAAAATCAATACTGGGGGGGGGCCTTTTCTATCGGACCTATGACGTTAATATTAAGTTGTGACATTAACAATTTCTATTTTGAATATTTTTCCCTGTTCAAATAGGCTGAAATTTGGATAATAAAATAAATATTTAAATGTCAATTTTTTTTAAGAATATTGATTATTATATATATTTTTAAGCTTTTGATTTTTTATCAAAATCATTAAAATCCTTCTAAAGTCGACTAAAATTAAGAAGTCTATGACAAGTACCACATTACGCCATTCCGTAAAAGACATATTTCAAAAGTGATGGTTCTGCTCAATTGATGTCTCTATTTTCAGACTTTATAGGTTTCCTCATTCAAATTACCGTTTTGAACATTCAAATTGCAGATTAACATATTCAACTTTTCCGTAGCATTGCATCAACACATCCAAATTTACAGAAAGTAATTCAAGTTCAGTAACACCTCCAAAATACACGATGATGGTATTGGCGTATTCAAATTACCAATTTGCACACTCAATTAACAAACTGAACATTCAATTTACCGAACGTAATTTGAACATAAACTTTAACAATTAGTGAAACCTCACTGAAACCTAGTGCTTGCCTAATTGTATCAGAGAGTATAATTTCATGTTCGCCATCTTACAAACCATTTTAAATTATGGATTTAGACAACATCGTACATGGTCCAAAAAATTCATACTGAAGCAACAAATACTAAAGTACGTAGATGCTTCAGCAGCGATTCTTTGTTTGAGCAAAGAGGTTTTGCTTTTTATGCCAGCTTCTTTAGCTGGAAAAACAATAAATGGATAATTTTTAAAAATAAAATAGTGATAAATTATGTTCGATATTATGTATTTGCGTTTCGTAGAACTATTTTAGTTTGATATTTTTGCATTTCTTTTAAAATAAATAAGTATAAATTTGTTTCATTTAACTATTTTTGTTTGCTTAGAAATTATCAGATTAATTAAATTACACTGGTACAGTAATTAATAAACTTTTAGTTAGTTTGATAAACTGAATATCCAGTTTGTTAATTTGAATGTGTTAATGCAATGCTACGGAAAAGTTGAATATGTAAATCGGTAATTTGAATGTATAGAACGGTAATTTGAACGAGAAAACTTATAGAAAAAGAAAAAACAAACTGACTTTATTAATTGGTACACTACTAACATTACATAAGACTAGATATGCTAAATTTTAATTCAATCTAGTAATCTAGTTAACATTTATTATACACTGAAATTCCTAAATTTGAATATGTAGAGTTTATAAACAATGGTCAGTTTAGGTCTGGTAAATATTTTTATCAAATTTTAACTTTGGTTAGGCACATATCTACCAAGGAAACTTATCTAGAAATTAAAGAAAACATTTTTTTAAAGTGTATATTTTAAATAAAAATAAAATTTTCAAAATAATTTGAGTGACAGGTTGAACCCCGATTACAAAAACTCAATAGTTTTAATATGTTGTTAGAATAATAATAACGAACTCTCAACTTTAATCAATCAATATTATCATTTTTTGTCTTCAGGATTGACTTTTTCGTAAAAAGTATATTTTTTCTAAATTTCTGTTTTTCATAGAGTCTTCACGTGACCTAAGAGCGACAGAATTAAAATGTCTTAAATATCAAAAGATTCATAAGATAGACTTTAATATTTTTGATGTCAAATTTCATACATATCGGTTGGATCATTTTTGATAAATCTGAGAATATATATAACACCGCCCACGCCCCCCCCCCTGAAGTTCACAAATGGTTAAATATCCCCCATTAGTTTCAGATGCATTAGGTTAGGTTTAAAACTACTTTTATATTCCATGGTGTAAACCTCAAATGAGTTGAAATGCCTAAGATGTTTATTTTCTAGATTAGTTAGTACAAATCATACGAACATACGGCATGTGAACCATTGATTCTTCTTTTATGTAGCACAGAATTGTCTTTTTATAACAGAAATATGACCTAAACATACACAATAAAATTTTTAGTAGTTATTTATGACTATTTTGGGAAAAGTGATTTTCTGATCTACCGATATGAATTCTTAAAATATAATGTAACTAATTATGACATTGATTGTAATAAATAATCCAGTATTAACAAGAAAAATTCATATAAAACCATATCTGTTTTTGTTTTATATTTTTTCTATATTTTCAATGATATAACATCTTGGATTATAAATATACATTTTAAAACAAACATTCAAAAACTTTTAAAAATACTGTTACTTTAAATATATTCCATTTATTCCGGTAAATCTTTAAAATTCAATTTGAACCATTTAAAAAAAATCTGAATCTCAATTTCACCAAACATTAATTTATTGATAAAAGATATAAATAAAAAATATTCAGTGAAGATGTTAGTTTTTATAACAAAACTTCACGCCTAAAAAACTATATAGATGTCAGTCTTTCGTTAACCTTCAAAAGTAGAAATAAAATTTAATTCAGAATTAAATAATTGTTTTTTTTATCTCTGAATTATGAGAAAAGTAAAAAGTTCTAAAGAAGTATCAGAAAATAACGTCGATTTTTTTTTTGATGAAATTGAAGTAAACTTTTTTGTCAATCATAATAAAAATCACATAGCAATAGCCGACGTAGAAGTAATTGTTCAGGCTAATTGCGCTTGATTTCTTTTCAATAGGTTGACCAAAGTAAATTTGTTTAAATCAATAAAAATTTCTGTACTTTGCAAATAATTTAGAAACAACAAAATCAGTTTATTTAAAATATTGTTTAAGTAGTACAATGAAGCAATTTTTATCATTTCATTGAAAAACTATAAACAGTTATTTAGAAAAATGTGAATTAATAAATGTATCGAACTTTCTATGGCACAAGCACACATATATATCGGAGCATTCCACTTGCATGGATCATATAATTTTAAATACCTACCTGCACCATTGTGTCTATAAAAACTTTGACATTAACTGTAGCTACTTAATGTTGCTTTATAAACAGAATACCAGCAAAAAAATAATAGAGATGATTTATATCATTATTTTTGAGTTTAGTTTAGTTTTTACTCTTTGTTTCTATTTTTCGCAATGTTTACTTTTAATGCAATTCTAAATAGAATTAAACTAGTAAAGGTATTTACATACTTTGCTAGCTTCAACACGCTCTTCAATAATCTGGCGTACTGCTGCCTGGCTGACATCTCTGGAACGTCTAAAAAGACGACAGCACCTGAGCAGAACATGATGTAGTATCTGATAACTATTGACAAAAGCCCGAACCACCCATTTGGGACTTGGAATAGTGTTCAAAGGAGGGGGCAATGTACAACCTTCGTCAAAGTACGTTACCCAAAGTTTACTTCGTGCAAATTTCCATTCTGTATCCGCGTGATTCTACATTTAAAAAATTCATTGTTTATAAAAATTATTATAAAATCTAGCCTAGGAAATAAAGTCAAAAAGTACAAACCCATTACTAGTTGCAACACATACAAATTTTATATCATTCATCACAGATTTTATGGGGCATAACATACTAAAAATCCCATTATTAGAAGATGTTTAAAGTGAACCATATGACTTCATCACTATGCCGAAACAACATTTTCGTAATTTTCAATTAATGAAATCACTTTTTCTATATCGATACAAATTTATAAATAAAATCAAAATGTTCTAATCGGTAAAAACTAATGAGTCCTAAGGGTCAAAAATGCATGTGGAGAAAGAATGCTATATGAATAAAAAACCAAATCTATACAATTTTATGTATTTTCATAGTACATTAGTGGACCTCTTTGAGACCGTTTTTTTAACATAGAAACTCAAGCATTTACAAATTTGTATTGCATGGCTTAGCTACAGAAATATTTGAAAAATACAAAAAATTTGACATAATGATGTACCATCTTCTAAGATGGGATATTTAATATGTTATAATCCATAACATTTGTTATCGAATGATTTCAAATTCGTTCGTGTTGCAATTAGTGATGTGTATAATCCTTAATTACCTGGACTAATATGTATTGTGTAAACCATAAAAAATACAAATTAAAATTTCAATTATAAATTTTGTAATAAGTAGGCATACATTTACATCAATTAAAAAAAATCGGCATAAATTCAGTATACCTGTATTGTTTGAAATGAGTTGGACATCATAGCGATGAGCATATTAACTAGTACAATAATAGCCATAGAATGATATATCAACAGCAGTATCTCTGCAACAAGAACAGTATTTTTAGCTGAATGCAATGGTTGCGGAGGTTTCGATCCTATGGTTTCGGTGGTTAGTCGGATATCATCCAGATGAGTAACTCCAAATAATTGCCAAAATAACGTTTGGTAGCTTGAGAGAAGGCTACACAATAAGAGGAGAATTAATAAATGTATATTTGGAGATACAACACAAAAAACTCTAATTTAAATAGAACACAATTATGAGTCTAAACTTTCAAGGTTAAAGATTCTGAATAAAAATTAATCATATTGAAATATGCATTGAAGAATATTTTATTGGCATCGGCGGAAAATCGAGACAAAGAGGTTGCCATTTGTACATATATAAAACGAGCAAGATTCCGACAATCACAACAGCTAAAGACTGAAGACCCTAGAAAATGTATAATGAATTAATTCCTCTCTACTGCCAGCTCAATACGGTTTAAATGTGCCTCCAACATCGAAGAAGAAGATCATCACAAAGCAACTAAGATCATCACGGAATGCATTTCCTCGTCCCCGCAAATGCAGTGTCGGCTAAAATAAATCTCTGAATCCATTGCAGTTACTGTAGGCGAAAAACAACCATCCACAGAGAAGAATTCTTCGCAGAGAAACTAACCATATCGCAAAATTAACATGCTAAACACAAGTCAAGGCCCGTATTAATCCATGGCAGAAGTAAAAAATCCAAAACCTAAAAAGTGGATCCACACGAAAGAGCAAATTCAGCCGACATGCTAAAAACGTTTCTTCGATTCGTTTCTCATTTGCAATATGGATGTGCAAAAATATCATAACTATTTTTTGAAATTCCAATTTATTTGAATAATAGAATCTAATCCTTTTGATAATTCAAATTGGAATAATTTGTAGTTGCTTACGTTTTAAATGGGGTTTTTGAAATATTCTCGTCCACAGTATAAAAATAATAAAGTTGATTCAATCCGCAAGCAAATGATGTGATAACCAGAAGAAAGATAAAAATAAACTTGGCAATATCAATAAGCATATTACCTAGAGAGATTTGTAAAGGTCCCAAATGTTCATTTATCTGTAATTTAAAAATAATAATACGTATATATTTAAAACAATATAAAAATGAAATAGTTCTCATTCACAACAGAAGAAAAGGTTTGGCAAAAGTTACTGCTCAAAACCTGACTTAAGTTGGTTTATTTGTATATAGCAAAAAAATTCATTTGGTGGATACCACACAATATTTGACTATAGTATGTATTAAAAAAGACACTTCATACGATTAGATATAATACGATTTCCATCACTTCAACTTTTGTAGTTTGACAGCAACAGATCGATTACTACTAAAAGGGTTCTTCTTTCGGTCTTGGAGTGGCCAATTTAACAAAATATTAGAGGAAGCAAGGGACATTACTCCTAGAAGGATAACGATGCTGCATTAGTTTTGAAAAAAGAGGTACATAAATTTAAAAGAATATTGATTGTAAAATGTTATATTATAAGGAATTATATTCCCAATTATCAATATTAGGGGTAAAGCCTCAACATTTTCAGCTTTTAACCGTAAAATTGAAACTGTAGTCACTCCTAAGTTAATTCCAATAATCACTTCTCTCAATGAGCTATATTCAATATCTTGATATCAACTTCTGGAAGGAGCATGTACAATTACAAGGACAGTGTCTGCCACCAAAGATGTGACTAGTTAGCAATTCCAAACTTTTGACAATATTTTAAAACTGAATATCAATTGAATTCAAAAGTAAAGCAAGATTGTTCTTCAGCATTCAGTTAACTCATTGACGTTAAAATTGTTAATCGTTTTCATTTACAATGTTTACCCTTTTGTATGACCTTTGTAGGTTTAGTTTCACTACTCTATGGGCGCCATTATAGTTGTACAATAAATCTTCATAATAAGTCAAATATCATAACATATAACCGGAAATCTAAAAAAAATCAACAACAACAACCATCCAACTGTCTAAACTACCGACATACTCGATATGTCAGATATCTACTCCAGGAGTTCGAGAGATATTCGCCTATCAGACAAAAACCAATGTCATCAATCTTCGTTATGAATTAATACTTATTCTTATTATATTATTCCCATTCAGATGGATAGATTTCAAACCAAATTATCAATTAGGAAAACATATTCTCTAATATGTATGTCCATAATGGATTAATAATTAATCACGTGTAGTGTATCTAAGCAATCTTTCCAACAAAGCAAATTATTAGATTTGCTAGATGCATTCAATATGTCAATCGACATGGAAAAAACGAATGCAAAAGTACAAAACACTCAATATCAATGAATTACAGAAGAGATAGATAAGTGAAGTCTATTCACAAGTTAAAATCTTTTTTTGTAGACAGATGGTTTATTATTACTGAATAGAAGTTTTAAAAATCATTATACACTCCTGGCAAAAAGAAATTAACTATAGCACTAATAGGTCATATGTATTAAAATTATCGGTCCCCTATTAAGAATAAAACAATAATCAATCATAATGTGGTGACCCAAAAGAAGACCTTCTGCGTTATCTAAGGTTAAGGATTAATATTTGTGTGAACACCTATCTTCTCAATACACTCATGGGCATTGATTGAATAAGATTCTCGACAAAACGACGCTCCGTATTTTGAAAATGCCATATAGCTCGTTTAAACAGTTGATTCATGCCATAAAATTTCTCTATCCAACTTGTTTTTCACATAAGACCAAAAATTCTCAATCGGATTGCGATCATGACTGTTTGGGGGCCAGGGTAGACAAGAAATGTTGTGGTCTTTAAACCAGTTGGTTACAAGCCTGAAAATATTGGTACACTGGCTCAATTGTGGGGTCCCAAGCAGGTTTAACACATTCTTCAAGAAGTTCCACAAAAAGTAGCACCAGTTAAAGTTCCATGAAGGCGATGCAAAAGAGAGCACACGATACCATGGAAAAGCACCACAGGCAGTTAGAGAACTACCACCTTGGCGTGCACCTATATATGACCTATATATGACTCTGAAAGTAGGGTCGTTGAAGAGTTTATACCAGATTATTGGTACTTTGTCAGTAACAACACCTTCCATTGCTCAACTGCCCACCCCACATGGTCTCGAGCCCATTGTAGACGAAATCGCTTGTGACGAGGAGTTAAGTGTTTTTTGGGTGCCACATTCGATTTATCGACCGCTGAGTGAAGTCTGTGACGTACAGTTCTTAGTCGAGCCTCTACACCTTGATGTTCTTGCCAATGTTGTGACAGAGCTCCTGACACCATTCTGGGGTTCAATGAAGACATTTTTAGAAGGGCTCTGCCCTGATGTGCTGTCGATATTCGTGGTCTGTTTGTTCTCAGGAGATTATCTACTAAGCCTGTTTCATGGTACTTTTGGACAAGACTGATTATAGTTGCCATTCTTATTCAAATCTTTCTACCAACGCATTATAGCCAATCTTCAAGTGTAACAATTTGAACACGTTGATCGTGAGCTAATGCCATCTTTAATGACAACAAGAGCTAAAAATTTCCTTTATATTGACAAGAGAATAGTATATAAATTGATTTCCAAATAATAGAATTGTTTTAAGTAGATAAAACTGAGACCCAGGAGTAGTAGCTAACTTAATGTTGTTACAATAAATTTAATATTAGCCACAGTACGTAGATGTCCATAAATCACGCAACATCATGATGGGTACACGTAGTGCAACTAGGCTGAGAAAATGAAAATGTTAGCATCAATACTCTAGCAGCAAAGTTGAATGACTCAGAATTAATCTTGTCAGCTAAGCTAATCCGATGAAGAATTATGTAACACAAGGTTGAAATTGCATAATAATGTGTTGATGTCGCTGTAGAGATTGTAGAATTGATAAAAGTGAAAAATATCTCAACATACCTAGTCTATTTTATGTAAAATAAAGTAGGCGAACTAAAAATAGTCACCTATATATACGTGTATATACATACTCTGACACGTAATTGACTTTTTTTTAAATTTCATTTGTAAAGGCTACGGTTTCTTTTTGTTAGGGGATGTATATAAATGATAGCTGTTGCTGATGTTGTTGTTGTTGTTGTTGTTGTAGTACAAGACAGCCAACTTGAGCATACCCTTAACGGCTCGGAGAGGTTGCAACTATTTAACATCCTTCAGACAAGCTGGGGATTAACCTGCAAGCAGAGGTAGGCGTCCAGCTCTCCAAAGGATGCCCAACCGTCAAGGAC
>JAUYWI010067110.1:0-14904 GCA_034780595.1 Parotoplana pacifica
TGTCCCAACATTGTGGTTTTGGTCTGTCCCAACATTGTGGTTTTGGTCTGTCCTAACATTGTGGTTTTGGTCTGTCCCAACATTGTGGTTTTGGTCTGTCCCTACATTGTGGTTTTGCTTTGTCCCTACATTGTGGTTTTGGTCTGTCCGAACATGGTGGAAAAAAAGTCATCAAAATAAAAAAGTTCTATGGCAGTATATCGTATTGAAAAGATGGCCAGCAACATGCTTTTTATATTTTTAGTAGCCAAAAGATTGGTTCAAAGAATTGTACTTGGGTGCAAAGTTGATATTGTGATGGAGTCAGTTCACTATTGGATGGTGCAGAATCAACCTAACTAGCAAATTATAAGTTTTCAGCTGTCTCTTTCCATCCCCAAGTCGAATTTGGCAACCTTTTCATCAGACACATCAGTTTCCACCTTTGTCAATGGAAACCAAGCTTCCTGTCCACCAAATATAGTTTCATAGTGTCAACTGTAAATCTTACTAGATTAAACGTCATCGTCTTAAATGTAAGTCATTGACAGATCTGTGTAACTTAAGATAATCAATAAACACAATTTTTGAACTAAGAAAAGTTAAAGAATCCAAATAAATGGTTAATTATTTTGTTCCTAACAAATCACTTTCTTTTAGTATTTTGTTGAATCTATGAAAATGATTGTTATTGCTGGAAACTAGTAGGACAAATAAAACTATGTGAATATTTTAATTTTCTTATTTCAAATTAAATGCTGGAAAATCTGTAAACATTATTTTATGAAGTAACAATATAGACCACGACAAAACCAAACAAATTCTATAAATATGTCGCCATGTTGGAATATCGATATACCTCATGGGCGGCTCAACAGGTCCGGAAGGTTTCCAAGACTGAAATTGGCGCTGACATGAGATTTAATAGTTACTGTAGAAGGCTATAACCGTCAAATATATTTTGAAGCAATTGATCTATCCATGACGACCAGGACCGAACGCTTCAGGTAGCCGGGATATGAGATATATAAAGCGGTACAACAAGTGCTTCTTCAGCCTGCAAAACAATGGAATAAGAGGTCCAGTTTAAGACACTGGTGATGATTTTGAAGCACAACAATCAAATATTCAGATCCTGCTTGGAAGAGAATATAAATCTCATGAACTGTTTCACATATATAAGAAAATTATCATCGTTAGAACGACAATTTCGTATTTAGTCAAGTCTCTACTTTGATTTACATAAGTGATGCAATTTGCCGAATTTAAAACATATTTATGTAACAGTATACAACAATACAGACTGAACCACTACATTCTTCTCAATATTTACAAAGAAAACGTGGGCAATAATTGCTAATGATTTTTTTCAAAGTAGCGAACACAGACTGCACAATTTTTGGAAAATGTTGATTAAAATACTCATTTAAATGCAGTCATTATTTACACACATTTCTGTATAATGGTGTAAAATTTTGTATAATTTGCACCCATATTTTCATGTATTTCTATATATGTATAGCTATGTACTATAAGGAGTTGCAGAAAAGTGTGTCTTTAATCAGTACCGAGTGATTTAATATTAAAAGTACACAAAGGAAACAAATGTATAAATACCAATAGAGACCATATCAATCTCTGTAGCGACATTAATCGGGCGGTAGGAAAGTATGTATTAACTTCAGCATCACTCGATGCCAATTTAAACCACACGGATTTTACTGTTTTGAATTAATAGCATTTTGTATATGCCAGAATAACTTCACCATTTACTTATAAATGTAAATAGCATTTTGGTTATTAAAAATCATCCTGCTTCGTGGGTTATTATTACAAATAATTCGAAAATAATTGGCAACATTTTTATATTAAGGCACTTTAAATTTTGGCGGCCTAGTTATAATTACCATATGGCTTCATTGTACCTAACTAGTCTCACTTTTTCAATTAACCAATCTCAACCAATCATTTGCAAAATCAAAATGGGCAGATAATGTGTATCTACACTTAATGGCAGTTAATTTATCATAAGTAATTTAACTATGGTATAGGAGTATTTGCTTTTTTTAGAGTCTGAAATGCACATTATGTTGTACACTATTAACAGCTGAAACTTTGATGTGGGATCTGAGCCTGTTTGGTGTCAGAATTTAAAAAATAAAAATCGACAATTCTGAAGGAAAATGCATTGGAAATAATGCAGTCAATGGTTTCTGAAGATTTTATGACAAATGCCTCCGTAGGAGTCGCATTATTTAGAGTTATAATTCTAGCAATTTAGAACATTTATACAATGTGTTATACAATGTGTTTGTTCAAATATCATTGATTGACATAACGTGACTTGTCAACTTCTTAGTCAGAATGGTTGAATATATGGACAGAGTAAAATTTAACTAAATTATTTGAGATATTTAGTTGTTCCGGCCTCTGACAAAACTCAGAATTTAAGAAAATAATTGTATTCGGTTTCTTATTACATATATCATCTATAAAAACAAACATCACTTATGAATATATAAAAAATGTTGGTAAGTATTTAATGAAATAAAAAACAAAAATAAAGTAAGTTTGTTTAACTATTACCATAAGACGTACGTAATGTATCGATTAAGAATAATAATTTTCACTTTTTGAATTGCATTGATACACAATGTACTGCTCGACAAAGCTATCGGTTACCATAAAGACTACAAAACTAGACACGTTGTTCTCAAAATCTTAGTCAATGTTCTGAAGAGTTAGACTTATTTGTAAAATGTCTAGTTTATTCTGAGCAGGTATAATAAATAAAGCTATCCAATTTATTAAACCAGATACTATAAACTTAGAGTTATCTTTTAAATTGTTGGAAAATGTCGATTAAACATTTCACAAAGCATTAAAAGAGGTTTGACAACTCAAAAATAGATGTGAAAATATTGTTTGTCCAAGTATGCAATAAAATTTGTAATAAAATGATAAAAGTTGTTATTTTCATAAAAATTAAATTAAATTGTATTTTCGGTACCGTTTTCATAAAATCGTTTTAGATATGCACAATAAGATTTGTCTAGGCGTGACTTGTTTCTAAGTCATTTCTAATCCATTTGAATGGGAAACATTGGGAATTTCAAACTCTGTGCATACTAAATAGGTAGAAGAGATATTCGTAGTAACAGACAGAAAATTGGTGGAATATGGCTGAAGTAGGTGCCCACGGGGTTTGCAATTGTCAAACATTACAAGGTTTGAAAATTATTCCAGAAGTAAGACGATATCAAGGTTTTGCATAAGTTTTAGTTGATATTAAACTGATAGACAAACAATTTTCAAAATAACAAAAACACCTTGGTGGTAAACCTCCACTCGTAGGTATTATTGAATTCGTTAACTGATAACGCCCAGTTTTTATGGGTATTTAAGAAACGAATTTGAATACAGCGATTTTCCAGTTTCATATATCTATTTAGATAGATGGGATAAACAAAGTGACTATATAAATAGCCTTACATATTGTTAAAAGTACTTCTGATGTTACTATAAATACATATAATACTTTATTTGATAACTACATATGTACATGGTATCATAATATCGGTGAAACCAATGTAATTAAATTGTTTTCAGCACAATGTTTTCAATTAAAGTGAAGTTGTTTTATTCAGTGGAACGGATGTCTCGTAATAAAATATGCGGTAACCATTGTATTCATGTGTTTCATATATATATAAATAATGAATTTCTCATAGAAAGTACTATGTATATTGAGCATTCAAATATTAACTATACACCATTAATAACATTAATTGTATTGCTAAAAACCAATAATAAAACCATTAGAAGCTTTTAGAAATTTTAAAATATGTTGCTCAGCAATTTTTAAATCAAAAATTGTTTGAATAATTATTTACTTTTAATAATACTTTTAAGAAGTTAATATTTTTGAAGTTCATCTCACAAAAGCTTCATTTTCTCCTATTTCAGCAATGTTAGATGGTAGGAAAACTATACAATATTTCCTACTTCAAACATATGCAAATAGATCCGATTTAGGTACAAAATTCATGGAACTATGAAATAGGTAGTTAGTTATTTCACTATTTTAATATTTTAAATGGAATAAATATCTGATATTTAGATTCTGCGTTCTTTTAATAATATTATTTTAATCAATTATCATATAAGTTCCAATAACTAGTTGATATTTATACTGTTTGACAAATTAGCATAGCACAATTATTATGACGTAGGTGCGCAATACGAAATACATAGGATAAGATGACACTATTTGATATGCATAATTTGTTTACAAGTCAGTGTTCATTCAATAATCTGAAACACATATATATTCCAATTTTTAACAGAATTTCACTAATAGAATAATAATAAACACCCAAAACTATATATAATAGTTTTATATATAGTTTTGGGTGTTTATTATTATTCTATTAGAGAAATTCTGTTAAAACTATGCGATCTCTTAGTATGTACGTCGAAAAGAAAATATCAAGTATAACACGCCATGTACCGTGATTCTAACTACATAAATGTTTTTAATAAAATCATATAAAGATTTAGCTATTAATTGCCGTTTCGGAAAAGAATTTAGCTTGCTATGATGCTGATCGAATATCAATTCAAGAGGCCGAACACAGATTTTGGCAAACAACTTAACATATTGGCTACAATTTCCATAACTATGTTTTCAAAGAATTAAATATTAAATAAAATACATTAAGAAAATGTCATGCATTCATAAAAAATTAATGGGTATGTTAACATTGCTTTACTTGATGCATTTTGCAGGTTATATTTCATTCATATATTAGTCACATAACAAAAGTCTAATACTCTATTTTTATGGCATATTTATTTCTTACACAATTAACTGAATAATGAATTGTTAACGCAATAATAAACTTTCCATTTACATAATTCAGTTAATTGTGTAAGAATTAAATATGCCATAAAAATAGAGTATTAGACTTTTGTTATGTGACGAATATATGAATGAAATATAATTTTAAATATTGCGTTAAAACAAGACATAGAAACGGACGTTTATCAAAACCAGACAAATAGATAGCCTTGACAAGCCATTTGCCCACTGCGTCATTGATGCTCAACTTTGACAGGGTGCGTTCTGGCAATCTCTGTGTTGGATTCTATCGATCATCGGGCAACCAGCTCGGCTGATGCAAGTTTGATGTCGCGTGTCTTGTCCCGGGCCACACGTAACTGAACAACTCCAAGCACTCCAGCTACTGTACACTGAAGCAAAAGCATAGGTAGAAATAATTTGATTGTTGACAGGAGCCTTTTGGCCATATTAAAGGCAACCGGTATATAGTGTTTATTAGTTATTATTCTGTTCTATAAAAATGATAAATATTAGTTGTTTCTATCAAAGAAAAACTTATAAATTTTAAATAAATTCGAACTTTTACATAGACTATTAATATTATTAAATCGTAGTTTTATTGTTGAATTGGTTGAATTTATTGTAAATTTGTTGTTTAAAAATTATATTAATAGGAAGTCTGTTATAAATTTATAATTTTATTTTCATTACATTTTGTTAATTAGCGAAATAAGGTTTACATAACTTTATAAAGTCCAAAATTGTTATATATGAAAAACAGAAATAGATAATATTTAAATACCTGTTTTTATATACCGACAAATTAGCGCTCAAAATAAACACAGCACATCAGTCGCTAGATGGTAGAAAATTATTCTCGTAACAAACTTTAATAAAATCAAATGACATAAAATTTCCAAAAGTAAACTTAAAAACATAATAAGCTGTGAAAATGTAACACAAATAGAGAGTTACTTCATCATAGATTGTGATTTGAAGCCATTCAACCAAAAGTAGTTTAAAAGATTTTTTGAATGTCTTTTTTAAATAAACCAATTCCTAAAAACGACTTAAATTACAGACTAGGATTACTGATACTAAAAAACAAAGACTATATTATGGTTCACAAATTTGCATGAGGAACCTTTGTCTTCATCAAACGTCTTGGGAGGAGGGCAATATTAATGAAAACATAGTAATAAAAGTGTTCATATTTTCACTTTGTAAATTTTTATGGAAATGCAGCACTGTGCTTGATAACCAAACATAATTAATTTAACACTAGAACACCCAAAAATTATTTATTTTATCTAGAATTGCGAAACCCATCAATTGACTATTTTCATGTACAGCGCTTTCTTTTGATTAAAAAGAATTATAAAAATGAAATATTTCTTTGAATTATTATTGAGGGATATATAGGTAGTCAATAATTAACTCATAAATTGATGTGCCTCTTAAGCTGATTATGCAATAGCTCCTCAACACTGCTTTTATTAATGTTTGATCGTATTTATGCTGGAACAGTTTACGGCTTTCACTTTAGAAATGGCATACTAATTGTGACTGAATGACTACAAAATGTCCTACTATTCCAACCCATCAGGAAGCTATATTGATTGTCTCTGTTTATGAACGAGTGTGGAACGTGTACATATGTACAATACACGTTACGCTAGCAAATGGCACTCACAATAAAACATGGCAAAAAGAGTAGGACAACTTACAACCCAAGAAGGGTTAAATGATTTTGCCAATTTAATCTGGTAATAAAGATGTTGAGATTGAAAAACATCAATCTCTTGTTTCCAGAGAAAATAGCAACGATAAAAATGAAATAGAAAATGGACAAACTGAAGCACAGATTAAAGGAAGATATATAACAAGGTGGTGTCTTATACAAGAAGGAACTGGAATATTTTGAGGGATAGCCGAGCAACGAAATGTGTTTTCAGAGAGAGTGGGCGACATTGTGTGACTATTCGTACTCCCTTAGAGGGTACTTGATGAGTGGGCCGTTCGACATATCGTTTCATGCAGCAAAGAGCAAGACAGGGAAATCGGGTTCTCCAACTAAATGTTCGATGAAGAAAATTTCGAGAAATTTAGTGGTCTACTGTATCTGCTAGGTGTCAACAACCAGAAGAATTATCCCTATAACTTGTCTGTTTATTTGTTATTGTACTTAGAAATATATTTCAGTGAAATTGTGAGACAAATATTAAAACTATAAATACTTTCTAAACATTTAGTTATGATTACATGGTATTTTAATAAATATTTGATGAATTTTATATTGAGTACTTGCTATATTCAAATAATTAATTTCTTTCGTATTCTGTTCTCCACTAATTATTGACAGTATCTTGCGGCTAAAGAATTTTAGGATAACATTAAAACTACCTATTACAGACATCGTTTCCTTACCTTGCTGGCAGATGAACAGCTTGGTTATGTCTTGATTTCCGCTTATTCCAAGTAAAGCATTCCCGCCATTTACGGCCAAGTACCCGAAATCATGAGGCCTAGGTTCATCTTTTCCATAACTTCTTCTTCACCATTTTTGCAGACTGTTTTTATCAGCGACATTCGCCACGCCAGGTTCTTTGGTAGCATTCCAATCCACGCGGAGCCGACAGTATCGGCCAACATGTCGCACAACTGGTCAAGCGTGGATTGGTCCTCGATCCACGGTAGACGAGCGCCATCAGATCTACAGGTGTTAACTGCTTCATAAAATAAGGCCACCTGTTTTTGAATAATTTATAACATTCGTGCAGATTCAATGTATAACCAGGAAAGCAAGCTAAATAAAAACTCAAGAACTGTTTACTCAATATTACTATCCGAGCTTACCGAAAACATTTTGATTGGTAAATTTGTCGGCTGCTGTGCCACATCCTTTTATTGATTTACATTTCTCTCTTTTAAATATTACAGAATTTCATATGATATGGTGAATTAGCTATTTGTTGTCATATATTCAATACATTTGTTTATATTGATTCCATTTCAAATCAATTTGAAAATAAATCTGTAAATTTGAAAATAAATCCATTGTATGTCCATACAACAGACAATCATTAATTTTCGGGTTTAAATTTTGATTTGCATTGCATAACCAGTGTAATTTGTTTTCAATAGTCCAGATATACCGATTTGGTCTCATACTCAGGTCCGATAGTTTGGCATTTAAAGGCAACCTTCGATATACTGCTGTAAATTTCTAATCAGTCATTTTTCATAGTCTTACCAGTAGATTTCAGCCAACAGTGTTTGAATGTTGAACACAATATAAAACATAATAAAGCCTTGGCGAATATCATCCTTATCAAACTTTAAATTAATTTTCAAATTGAATGTAACATGTGCAGCAGAGGGACTTTGATGCTAAAATACAATTCTATAATAATCACAACTGGATAAATTATGTTATTGCAGATATTTTATTGGAACAAAAAAATATTTGAATAAACAAAATCGGTGCCTAAATGTTCAATATCTAAACATGAAGCCTATTAATTATTATTATCTATACCATAGAGTAATAAATGATTGTCTCTGATCTATACCATAGACGAAGTAAATACACAGAGGTCACATTCACCAATTTTGAAATGAAACAGTTGGGAAAGTATTACATTGTTTGTAAATTATTAAGTAGGCATAAATCTATAATATTTTCCAAACATTAACAGTCATATGCACCATCACAGACTACAATTTAAACCCGAGTTAAATTTCTAAATTAAACTAGGTATGATGCACCAACATAGATTGTTAATCCTATATAATAGAAATAAAATTAAACAACATATCAAAAATATAATGTTAATTAGATATTTCACCAAAGGCTTTATCAAAAGACATAGATCAAGCAAAAATAAACATACAGTTATAGAAAGTACTGAGTAATTACTGAGTATAATTAACATTAATTGATGGGTTACATTGGTTTATAAAAGTTTTCCCAGCGGCTTTCCTTTGAAGAGATGCACTAAACCCTGATTAAAGTATTCTAAAAGAAATGTTGTCTAAAGCGATAGGGGAGTTATGAATGTTGGGAAAATGTTGAAAGCCAAGGCTGCAAGTTTTAGAAAGATGTTCTTTTAGTCTAAATAGAATAGTTCTATGGGTTTCAGCATGTACAGATCTGCAAATGTTACAAGAAATGTGGTAAATAACATTTTTCAAGAGACATAACTTACGGTTTAAACATAAGCATAAAACTGAAGGGCAAGACAAAGGAACACGAGTGCGGAGTTGAATAGAGAGAAGTGGTGCAGTAATAAAAATAGATATGATATTAAACGCAAAAGTTGCTTGAAAAATTTTACGTCTAATGTTATTGACAGAACTACCATTAACAAAAGGGAATCTAAGGTAAATACGTTTCTTAGAATTCTGAGTTCTATGATTGCGAACGCAACGATCTTGAAATAAATATTTGATGATTACATGAATAAAAACGGTCTTTAACTAATAAAATAGACTCATAGATAGCTGTTCGGTTATTATTAGAGCCCTGTTCCTTTCAGTGTGTAAAAGCGCTAACTTCTTTGGAATGGTTTATTGGCTGTCCCAGGGGAGAAGATGTCCGGTCGGAAGAGGTTTGATGTATAACGATGTGCCAAATGAAGAGATCGAAGGATTAAATTTAACAAAAGTATCAAGAAAATGAATATCATTATCGAGGGATTTATCTAAAGTAAATGGAATTGCTGAGGAAAACGAATTAGCTAATGGAAGAATAGGTATCATCCAGAGAATTAAGACAAACAACAAAGATGTCATCGATATAAGGTTTCCAATAATAAATTAATTTAGAGGAATGAGGTATAATTTTCATTTTAAAGAAATCCATAGCGAGACCATTAAACTGTTTGTAAACATTAGAATGAATAGCTTTATAATCTATTTGAGTACCAAGAATCAATAGGTTAAGAAAGTGCTCTCGAGACATAGTAGCAATATGGTTAAATGTTTGAATTCTTCTAAGAAGTTAGCGCAAATAATAAAACCGTTATTTGGACCAGAAGTAGGAATCGAACCATAGAGATTACAAACATCAATCAGGACGTGTTTCTTGGTTTATACAACATATCACATGCCGACACAGTAATGTATCTAAAATGTTTGGGTGACATTTTACACAGGAAACATGCAACACTCCAACCCTATAACAGCTACAAGAAATGAGAGGATAATTTCACACCCTCTATACTCAAGTAGTTAAACAAGCAGGAGATCTGGGAAGTGATGAACCTCAGCTGAAGAGAAAAAGACGCTGTGAAATAGGTGAAGGTTCAGGAGATCATCCTAATAAGCTTTATATTTGTTGTCGTAAAATATTCCTCTCTGTTGCAGACAATCTAGTGGCGTTTATTAAAGTTCGATTTGTTCAAGAAAGATATAAAACTTAAATGGATTTGGAATATCTAGCCATAAAGGCTACACAAAAAGCTGATTGTCAAGAAGAACTAGAGAAATTTGGTGAACTATATTCCTTCAAAACAAATGATTCAATGCACGACTCAATCCACTGCCATTGACTAATGAAATCATCATCTTTGCTTTGACACACATATATCAATATCGATGACTTGAAGGTTCAAACACCCACGACATCGAATATATGTATTTCAAAAAATAAAATCTTTATTAGTAGTCCAAAAGTAAATGATATCGAATTCATTAGGTTATCCCAATTAATCATACTTATGCCAACAACAAATGCTGCAAATGAAAGGCAGCTTAAAAAATTATCTGAGGACAATAATGCTACAGATCAAATTGAATCATCTCAAGATACTTAGTATTTATCGTGAGTGTTTAGATAAGTTAGATGTGAATAGAATGATTTTCGATTTTCAAAGAAAAACATTTAGGCTGCAGGTCCAAACTTTGTGTTAGCTGTTTATCTATTCACATACATTTATATTCTAATGTACGTACGTATATATCTACATAAGATCTTTAGTACATATTTGAAAATGTGAACTGTTGTCCTTTATTATATAGATTTAAATATCGTAATAAAAGTTTCACATGGTCAAATAATGATATTCTTTCGAAAAATAGATTGTTGCTATGCCCTATTGGCGCCTCAACGTCTCACAAAAATTGACTAGATGCTAAATGTCATGACGTGGAAGAATTAAAACAAAGATCTTACATATTTTGAAAGACTCTATATAAACTTATTTCAGCGGGTAAGACTGTTGCTGGACATCTCAGAGGGGCGCGTTGAGCCTCATACGACTAATGAGACGCACAGAGGTTCAAACTGATCTCGTAGTGGTTACTGCTGGTGAATCAAAATTAATGTATTCCTTCTTTAAATGATAAGGGCTCAAAATTTTCCATTGTCAACGAACAGGTTTAGATAAATAAAAACATATCAAGAAAACTAAACTGAATTTATATTCACTGAAGATAGAATGCATAATTTATTTCAGGGTGTGTATATAAAATCAATGTAAACATTTTTATTTTTCATGGTCAAATCTGTCTACGGAGACCTAGAAAAACACTGAAAAAATTACAGATAGCAACTAAAATAGTACCACCTGCATTTACTCCTGCCGAATAGTCTAGCTTATCTGTCTTTGAAAATAATATAACATTTCGACAATTTATGTATATATATGATTGAAATATCTTTTTCCGAAACAATAATATATTTCAAATTTGTATTGTTGTAGTAAGTATAGAAATGTTGTTTACCGAGAGACCTCTTCCCAATGTTGTAACTTTGCAAATTATGCTCATACATATGTAAAGATATAAAGGCAAACAGTAGGTACTTTTATTTACAATAATGTATGAAGCATATTCGCTGTTAACTTTCACTTCTTATTTATGTCGTATCTGAACTGCGGTGTACTGTCACTGAGATATATCTTTATCGATTTCTCATTCCAGTGAAATAGTTGTCAATTTGGTTATGATGTTACGTAACGGCTCCATTTGGCTACGATACTTTACATAAGTTTTACAAATTCATGTTAAATGTTATTTCTGCATCTGTTTTTTATAGTAAATAAAAGCCGTGTTTGTATTATGTACAATAATTGTTCTTACTTCGGACACCACAATTTTATTTACTTTACTTACTTGGTGACAACCAACAATGGCTTCAAGAAGATGTTACGTGCCAAGTCCACTGAGAAAGACTGCATATACTGGAAGAGGATAGTACAGCGGGCTGACATTCCGATAACAAGCTAGACTTACTGTTTGTTTAATACGGCGCCAAAGCATTCCTTATTAACGAGGACAGCCCCAAGTATGCAGATGCAGTCTCCCGCCTAGACACAAAATACGCAAAACGGGGATCGCCAATAATAAGAAGATGTAAATTACGCTCTCGCCGACAACTACCGTCTGAATCCATCCAAGGCTACCAAATAACGGCACCAGGCAAATAAATGTACCATTCAAGCCCTCACTGCCCTGGCGCGGCGCCAACAACACCTAAACAGCCAACGGGGCAAAAGTTTGGTGTGGCGGCAAAAATTGACAGTGGTCATCGGTTTGCCTCTCTCGAAAAAATTGAGCCAAGACCGCAGGTGCAACGGTCGAAACCCCAACCTAGAACGCTGACAATGATGATGAGCTCCTCGTTGCCGTCTTAGCCTAGACAGATATTCCCCGACAGGGCCTAGTTCGGCCACCGTGGAGGTTACCCTACACACTAGCTCGGATCTATCTTTTGTGGCTAAGGAATTTCTAAAGGAACAGCATCTGGTCTCATCGGACTGCAACAAAACCGTCACATTGTCCAACAATTCCACTTTTAAAATTCGATTGTCGTCATGGAGAATACATACACGGTCGACCTCTTGGATTCACCCAGTCTAGTGGTTCCGCTCGTTGTTGAGTTAGATCTTCGACGTGAACACTCCCAACTTACACTCAACTTTGGAGGAACTAGAGAGAACGCTAATGTTCGTCTGGCTTTAACTACCATGCCTTGTCCGACTTACGAGATAGTACCAGGGGGCAATATCAATAAATGTCAACCCTAGCAATACACCCCTTCGACTCATAAAACCGAAAGCTCAAGGAATACATTATACAAGAAAGTCAAAGCCCCTGGAGAGCGCAGTGCTTCGTTCACCAATAGGAAAAAGAATAGGAAAAAGTAATAGACTTCTCGAACACAAAAAATCTTCTTCACACTCCAACCAATGCCTGCCCAAATCCTATCTTTGGCACTAGCGATTTGTTCAGCCCATAGCACCAAATACACTTACACCCTTCCGACTACAAATTGGCCGCCTGCGAAACTTGCGGGAAGCTTCATGAATTCACAAGACTACCTTTTGGCTCTACCAACTCCGTTGCCATCTTCCAGGGAACCATGGATAACTTTATCCAGAGACATTCAATAGAAAATGCATATGCATATATGTATAGATTACATCATAATTGGTGGAACTAACACGGCCGAGCATGATAAGAACCCCGATGCCTTCATGAAATGGGTTACAGATGAAGCCATGCAGTTAAACGAGACCAAATGTCATCTTTCTGAAACATCCATTCGGTATCTTGGATACGTCATTTCAGGAGGCACCTTCGAGCCGGATTCGGTCCGTTTTCAAGCTCTGATTGACTACCCTGCGCCTATATGGCAGAAGGTTATCTTATTGGCACTCAGCTAAAAAGACAGACTACTGAATTTCCACCGGCCTTTGCCAATGAAACAGACTTACCAGAGGTCATCCGACACCCTGAAGACACCAAACTGCATCGACAGCATATACGATTGAAAGGTGAATCACTGTTCGAACACATGAAGGTGGTGCAGACAATCATTCCACACTACGCTGAAGTGGAATTCGCCGATGGTCGCATCGATACACACATCCTAGCCCCCTTGATACCTGAGACCTTTTTAGTCCAAAGCTCAATTCCTGAAGACCCAACTCCGGAGGACACAGACACAAAGCCTACACCGAATGCTGACCCTAGAGAAGGACCAAACGCTGACAACGAGCAAGTAACACGTTCTCCAGCAACCAAAGACCAACCGCTATTGATGACAAGTACACCCAACTGACAGATTTCAACCTTAGGGGGAAGACAGTGGTATATTCGATGTTAATTTTGACTTCTTACTTATGTCGTATCTGAACTGTAATGGCATTGAAATAGTTGTCAATTTGGTTACGTAACGGCTCCATGTGGTTACGATTATATATATATGCCTTGTACATTCATGCATGTCTCGAGTAAATAAAAAGCCTTGTTTGGCTTAAAATAATTGTTCTAACTTCGGTCACCACAATGTAAAAAAACCCAAATTGCAAAGGCTATCGAAGCGATGTCAAAAGATGCAAAACCAAATGCCGAAAACATGCGAGAAAAGTTAAAGCTGAATACATTGAAAATGTTTCCAAAATAGAAACGAACAACAAAAAACAATTATCATAAATCAAATAAACAACAAATACTTTTACCTCTTGTCATAGATTGCAACCAATGAGCTCCCAAGAGAAGATAACATGCCAATAGAGCCTTTCCAGCAAGCTAGAACACTGTGTACTGATGGTTTGAATGGAACAACATCCTACCTGACAAGCAACCTGACTTTAGAAGCGGAAGGTCCACTAAGGATCCCTTCGCCCACCCAGCCCAAGCCACTATGGATGGGTTGAACCAGAAAAAACCGTGAGCCAGAACTGTAATCAAGTTGTCGACGTAACCAGGGCTTATGACATTGTCTGGCGCAAATCTATTAATGTCAACTGGATCCACGGTTTCATCATTGGACGTACGAATTGTGTCCGCTACAACAACACACTGTCGAAAGCAAAGACTCCCACATGGCAGCGTCCTCGCCCCATCTTGTTCATCCTATAAATTAAGCACCTCTATGAGTGATACCGAAAGAGACCACTAGTTATTTGCTGATAAGCTCCTAAACAGCGGTAGAGCTACTAAAGCTCAGATAGCTATATTATTGTCTAAGCTGCAGTTAACGCAGTTATGAAATGGTCAATGGTCGCATGAGTTAAAAATGACACTGCCCACCCCCCCCTATTCAAATGTGAATCTATGCTGCTGACCCCGTG
>JAUYWI010067121.1:0-14903 GCA_034780595.1 Parotoplana pacifica
TCTTGTGAGGAGTCGATTGGCTCTTACTGTTGTCTTTTTGGGCCTTCCAGTCGTCTTTGCAAAATTGAACTTTCCTCGGTTTCGATCTCTTAACCACCTGTATATTGTGTTTCTCGGGACATTCAAATCCTGACATTTCTATCACTGACCGTTTATTTCTCGACAAACTTATTGCCAAACCTCTTTTAAAGTACTTTTCTTCCTTTCGATTCATTCTAACAATAATTATGAAAAGTGGCTACTAACTGAATGATTATGAAGAATTCTAATTTTAAATCTTAAGTTTGACCTACTCGACTGTCTATTCATTAGCATTGTGCACTTGCTACGTATTGCAATATATTTGAATTGTATACGGCTGATCTGATTGGATGTTCAAAATATTGTTATGTTCACAGCGGCTGGCATGCTGCCTGAAGCAGAGCTAAGCCCTATTAGTGGAATAAATGCTGACTCCGTTTAATGGTGATATTTCCATTCATTTTGAGAAACAGTGTATGATGTTACATAAAGACATTTTTCTTTTTTTTATTAAACACTAGAATCAGACGCATTTTTAAACGGTTTCACTAACCCCAAAATTATAAATAAAAGATTCAAATATAATTATTTGATGTATTTTAAAACTGATTTCAGAAGTTAAATATATAAAACATAGAGGGTGATAAAAAGGTGTTTTTTATATTTCGTAAAAAATGAAATTTACAATTTACTCACAGGTACTCCGAAAATAATCATTGACATTTTTGTTGAAAAAATCAATATAGGCCCGAGATAGGGGCTGATGACGTCACTAGGTCCAAAAACTATAGTATGTCCAATTGACTTCAAATGTGGTGTGTAGGTCTACTAGGCACTCAATATTACAAATCTTTAAATGTTTTCAAAAATATTGGTTATCGATTATTTACCCCCTCAAAAAATCGATAAATAATTGTTCAAATTACTGAGTGCCCAGTGGACCTGCACACCAAATTTAAAGTTAATTGTACATACTCTATTTGTTGGATCTGATGACGTCATCGGCACCTAGCTCGGTCCCATATTGATTTTTTCCTGTCAATGAATCTTTCCAAAGTACCCGTGTACCAAATAAAAGTGAAAAAATCTTTTTTTACGAAATGACACATAATATAAAATAGTATATTTTCCGGTCACCCTATATATAAAAATAAAACTTTCAGCCTAAAATTCTCAAAAAGGGCTGCTTCTATGGCGCCATAGTCGAGCAAGAATCGATATCTCAGTACTGACTGGAATAGAAATGTTGACAGGATCTACGTCACGCGACCAATAGACTATTATGATACGGAGAAAGTTAGAGAACATTAAAAAATACCTTTAAATTCATATAGTGCTGTGCAAGATCCGACGTAACTCTTTGTCTCCTGATATTCTCCGCTAGCAGCTGCATCAATTTCTGTTTCAGTAAGATTACTGTCAGATCTTTCTTCAACCTTTTTAGAAGGAGAGCACTGTGTTTCATTGTTGCCATTAGAAGATAGCACTCTTCCAATATCTGACGCTTCATATTGTGATTTGTGCGAACCTGGGGAAGTATCAGGGCCTTGATAACTTGATCGTTTAGATTCTTGGTTATTAGATTTTGAACCATAGGTCTGTTTGTCCGAGTGATAATTAGATTTGGCCACAGGCGGAGAAGCTTGAGAAGGAAGTCGGCTTTCGTAAGCGGGAGAATTGACCTCGATGAAATCATCATCAAATTCATCACTGTCAACACTACTGGAATATTAAATAGAAAAGAAACTCATTAAATTTTAACAAAACATTTTTGAAAAATAACAATAAAATTTATAGGGTTGACAAAATTTCACAACTTAACTCTCCGTAGACGCCCCATAAGTTTTTTTAAAAATTGCTCGAAAACGATTTATTTGAAATTTGTAATCTGCGCATCCATTTCTCCTGACAATGTTTTTGTGTGACCCCCTCCCCCCAATGTCATGTGACGGATAGATAGCCTTCTAAAAAAATGAAGTTGGTTTCAAAATGCCAAGATGTACTTTTTAGAAAAAAAATCACTTCTGAAGCAAAACAGTAGTAAGATTAACTAATATTTGGTAGACAGACTATAAGCACTCCATTGTCTAATATTTTGAAAATATTAATTTTATTACAAGGGTGCAACCTGAGAGTAAAAAAAATCAGTAATTTTTATTTTTTGAATTATACAAAACCGCTGAATTACTTTCGATTTTTTTAATTTGTGCAAATTACACAATACTTATTTCTAATAACAACTGTAAAAAAAATCATTAAAAATATTGCTACAAAAAAGTTATGCACATATGAAAAATTCCTACGAGTAGTAAAAACTTAATTTCCTAATAAAATTTTATGAAAACTATAAATGACAGAAACTAATATTAAGCTACTTTTAATCAAATAGAGCCATTTATATATATGTGAACAAATTCACGTTTTAAAAAAACAATTTCTACGAACCTGCCTCAGTACGGTGGGCCTCAAAGGTCAGCAACCATAAAAGTGAGACATCCACGTTTTTAATACTTTATTTCTAATGCCTTCCTAATTCTATATCTCAAATTTGCGCAGGATAGAATGTTTCATTTGGATTTTAGAGCCATTTAAGTGATTTTAGCCAAAATATTAATGTATCTCTGTTACTGAATGCCCAGTGGACCTACACCCCAAATTGCAGCAAATCGCAAACTTTAATTTTTGGACCAAAAGATTTCATCGGCCCCTAGCTCTGGTCTCTTATCAATTTCTTTTAAAATATTCTGTGTACCAAATGTCATACCAATCCATTGACGGAAAGAATGAAATCCTAGAGGGGGACCTACGATATATGTATGTAAAAACAAGGGACGGACTAATCAACAAAAAATCTATATCGAAAACAAAAATTAACTGTCCACCTAACCCTTAACATTAAACTTTGAAATAAATTTGACATTCACGGGAAAACAAAAGTACATAAGGTACCAACTTCTATGGGCGTTTACAATAGATTTCCGCTCCACAAAATTGACTAAACTTAACTTTTAATGATCAAAACAAATTTAATGAAAAATATATCTAATAATACATCCATTTACAAAATAGCAAAAAAGGCACACAAATTTATGAACTCAATATTAGATAATCACTAGATCATAAAACAACACATTTTGGAGTAACAATAGAATAAATAAAGAATAGCATCTCTAATTATACTAACTTCACCTGCTTCAGTTTTTTTCTCATTTTTGAAGAAATAATCTTAGAACAATAGTTCTTTAAGTAAAGTTTTAACAATAAATAACATTAGCTACATTGTTAAATATTTCCCAAGAGAATCAATACTATACTAAAAACAGATACAAAAGTTCTAACAAAATTTTATAAAAAAAAAACTTTTACTAAGCCAAAGTCATATTTCTGAGTAAAAAATAAATGTGATAAACAATATGCTAGACAAATTGAGAGTGTTGTGTAATTTTATATCATTTAATTTGAATTTATCATTATTTATTATAATGAAAACTCAAATGAAATTATGAAAAAAATTATTATATAAAGCTTGCGTAAATTTTTTATCAAGATAGGTTTATTACTTTTCTCACATGGATTGTATCTTTTGATGTATTTTTAAGGAAAACGATGTTAATTATGCACCAACCTATAGGATATTTAACTACATATTTAAAATGTTAGTATAGAAATTAAATATCTTATTGATTTTTAATATCCCTCAATCTTTTGTCATTGCTTATATTCTATAAAAAATAAAGATATAAAGCAATCAGTTCCTCTATGGTCTATTCTATCGGATTTGAACGTATAGACTTTGATAAGTACCAACTGATATTGCTAGAGTTGGTCTAAAAAAATGAATGAATAAGTGTTTATTATGTACAAGTATAAAATCAAAGCAGTGTTGATATGCAAGAAAATGTATTTGTCTTTTATGATAAATGCCTTATATGTAATTAAAATAGCTTACTGTTGTTGATTAACACCTATACTGGGAGAATAATTACTTCCGCTTCCATTAATCTGTTTCTGAAAGAAAAATACACAAATTAGTACTCAAATAACAAACTTAGTACAGTGAATTTAGAAATATTGTAAATTAATACGGTCCACAAAAACTAAATATACAACAGTAACAAGTGAAAATATCAGAAACAGAATGCCACTAAAACATTAAAAAAAGAATGAGAACATCAACTATTGTGTGCAATCAAAATACAAATAATACACATAAACACAACAATTGTATTTTTGCAGTGAATATATCAATACTAAAGATACATATAATTGCCAAATCAATACGTACTTTATTTAAGCCTTTATTAAATGTACGCAGCTTATAAGAATAATAATAAAGCTAAAATACCATCCAATTCCTAATAACTGATTTGAACGTGTCAGCCAGTCACATATTTTAACTATGTAAATTAAATTTCAATAATTTGTTTTACATTTAATATACAAGGCTCAAACGAGAATAAGACTAGTGCATCAGAAAACAACATTAAATCTGAGGGTTCTTACAAAACATATTTAAATACTACTCATAGTAACATTGAAATAAAATACAAGATTTATTTTTAGAAAATACTAATTTATATGCATAATAATTTTCTAAGATAGCAGTCCATATAGAATAGAAAGCGGGTTGTGAAGATGTTTAATTAAATTAAGTAAAGCACCATCATGAATCAAAGGATTATCACCCATTAGCAAGAGATAACTAATTTGTTGGTGAGAATAAGCAAGTAAAAATTATATAAAAGTACGCTTGAATTAAAACCTAATTTAATTTCTATTTCTCGCTAAAACTGACCAAAAACTTTATATAACGAAAATAAACCATATTTAAACAGCGTTCCGCAACCTCTGCTTTTCAGTCATGGTTTGGCTGATTTATAGATGGAAATAATAGGTAAACTATGACTGATTACTCTTGAATAAAAAACCAAACTTTTAATTTTCTTTTTTGTTTATGCATAATATGTCCTGCATATGTGCCTATTCTACCAAATTGTACTTGAAATATATTATTTCTTCAAAATTTGGTTTGACTGATTAGTAAAAGATTAATATTTATTATTTCCACGGAGATAACCAAGGTCACTGAATTAAAGAATGAATCGCAGCAGCAACCTCTCGTAGTCATTAGTATCTTCCACAAATACAATATGACAACATTATCATCTACCAAACAACATCAGATTATAAACTAAATTTTCGTAAACAAGGGTCATTAACGAGAAATTCATAACACACAACATGATGTATTAAATAGCTCAATGTAAATAATTAAAGCAAAAATCGTAAGCATATAAAATATGAAAGATTGTATTAAATAAAAGTATCTAGGTTCCGCTTAGCGGCATATAACTGGCACCTTTTCGTTAAGATTCGTTATACTTCTAGACTTGAATAGGTGTCTTAGTGAGTTTCCGCTACGAGCACCATTAGAGTTGCTGGATTTTCGACTAGATTGACTTTTCTAGATATGATAAGAAAGCAAAGGAAAAAAACAAATTCATCAATAAATTTGCAATAAAAATCAAAAATGTTGTCATATCAACACGATCAATATTATGAATAAAATTAATTAATGAAATTCTAAAAAGTCATCAACCACCCTAATTAATCATGCTTAACTTAGTATCAATCGCACTCTTAAAAGAATATGCAAGTATCCAATGAAAAAGGGAGACATATTTTTTAAAATCCATAAATTTCTGAATCAATCATAGAGAAGAGTAATGATGCACACAATACAATTTGCAAAACCATATCAGTTAGAAACGCACAATCAAGAAATGAAAAGGAGAGAAAGCAATCCAAAATCTTGAGAAAAACAAACACTTCAGAAGACCGGTCCATCAGAGAAACCTACAGGACAATTACAAAAAATAACCAAAGACATCTATGATAACCAACTTCACTATTAGAGAGGAACTCCCCAGAATATCAAGGGAAAAAGAGGTGACAAAATCAGGATATTCCTGAGTCACTTTAAATTATGTAACTACATCAGAGCCAAATTAAAATATTAAACTGATAGGCACTGGCATGGTTAATATGACTAAACAAAGCTAAAATGAAAACAAGAAGCGTGTAATTAATTATTATAATTTCAAATAGAAGTTAATCACAAATGCTAAAAATCAGTAATCTATCTGCACTGTAATTTACTGTTGTTCAGAATGTCGGAAAACATTTTAAAAATTATTTATTGTTTTGTATAAAATAAAAATCAAGATTGTGAAAGCTGCAAACACAGAAACAAATGATGTTATAAACAATTAAATTCCTTTTCACCAAGGTTCACTTGGCTGTCCATCACCTCACCCACCAGTAATTTGGCAAGAAATGCTAGATGTAATTATTATGCAATAGAATACTTTGTAGTTTTAACACATTCGCCATATTCATATATTATTACATGTATCAAAACTCGAAAAATCTAGGTCAACCATCTAATAGATAAATAGTGGCGTTGTGGATTAAACTAAACAGATGCCAACATGTAAAAACCAGACTATGTACGCATCTGTACCAAACAGGAGCAATGCATTGAATGTAGAAAATAAATTCATAACATCAAATGTGTATATTTATTATGAAATGTAGTCAAAGGTGGCTAAAAAGTTTTTCTATGGTTAATATAAACCAAATAATGCTATCACTATACATAGCTTGTAAATAAAATATTACTACTTATTCAGATGTAGACGAGATAACATTCCTAAAAATCAGACATACCTACAACCGAACTTATGAGACATTTCCGATTAATTTCTGTATTGCAATCGCGGCTGTGGCAAATGACAAGACTGTAAGTCATAATTTGAGCAAATTGATTTAAAAACATCAACAACAACAAAACAAACGAACATAGTCCGCATCGATACTCCAAGCCGTTTCTTTAAAAATATTAAGTTTTATTTCTATGACAGCAACTCCGACTAATATCCATAATTGATCCCACGTTGGCAAATGATGACAGTAATTCGATTTGCTGTGCTGCGTTGCCTTTTCCTTCATAATACATAGAAGAAACATAAAATACATATAAACGCTGGACCTATCCGATAAAGAAGTCATAGTGAAATTTATAAGAATTTTATATTATTATTATTAGAGTAATTATTTATAATATTTAGAAATTGTACTAATTTGTTAAATAGATTCCAATAATTACGTTTTTTAAATTTAATATCTTTATACACTTAATTAGACCAAAAAAATTTCATTACCAGCTGCTAGGTGTACTTGGGTATTGCATGCGTGTATACAAATTAAAACTTATATCAGTACTAGTTTAACATTTGTCTTAAATGCATTAATCATAAATAGATCAGAACACTAAATTACAACAAAATCTATAGTTTAAAATAAATATAAAGTATCATTAATAAGTAAATATATATTTAGATGCCTGGGCTAGATTGTAAAAGGTCAGATGAATTTTCAGATTGATTCATCTCAACCCAAAAACTTCTGTTTGCTGGAATCAATGGAACCAGTTTATCGACAATTTCATCCTTCTTTCGTTTCGGTGAGTACATAGTGTGATATATTGTGCAGACTTTTTAGGAAGTCCATTTCAAACGCTTCTTCTGAATTCAATGTCTGCACCATTAGAGTTCGTTTATTTTTCTCAAATTTGACAGAGACAAGGAAGTTCAAATCTTTCAACTTATAGTCTTTTCCTGACTTTTCGATTTCTGAAAATCGTTTTGCTGTTGTTGAATAACCTTAATATAGCGCCTGCTGAATTCGATTGTATTAATATGGTCGTGGTCCATAGACATCTGCTTTACCAATATTACCATGAACAGAGTCTGCCGTCATGCGAGTATCATCTTTTGTCAAATACTTAAGTGTAATACTTTCTCGACCTTCTAATGTGTTGACAAAGTGAACGAGGGCAGTAAACAGAGTCCACTTTCTATTTTGACCACTGCAGTTATCACCCCATATTATTATATGCTGAGGGTCACGTTGGTTCACGAGGAAAAAAGTATGGAACTCGATATATCATCAGCTCCACGACCCTGAATTATCTTTAGATGACTTTTGAGGAAACACAAATGTCTGATTCAAACACACTAATAGTGAAGTAAATATGGCCCGTCCTTACAACCACTAAAAATTGGCAAAAGCAACACTTTCTGTAAGTCCATACTATACACTTTTATATTAGCATTGTCTCTGTCCATTCGATAGTTGGTAATTGTCTGTCTGTTGTTCCTGCTTTTCAATCAGATCTATTGTTGGCTACCTAGTTTCTTTAGATGGGGTACACTCGGTACATTGATCTTTGGAAATGTTCAATGATTTTAATGTTGCCTCATAGATCTTCCTTTTACAGTAGTTGGGAAATTGACTCTCAAAATCAGCAAACATAAAAGCTGGTGTTATACCACGCGGTAAATATCGAATATGTGGAGTATTTTGTCGCCTGTAATGAGGTTAGATTGGGTAGTATGACAGAATATGGCTCTCAGTTGGTGTCCTGTCTTTGGAAATCGAACCTCCACGACATTTCCACCAATTGGGTCTTTTCCATATAGTTTTGCTATTATCGTATCTCAAGTGTAACCTAAAGTTTTGAGAAAAAATAATCTAAAGGTTCATACTTTTGTATGGGCAAATAATATATTCGGTGCAGCGTTTCTGTTTGACAGTACGACTAATGATTGACATTAGCCATTTTCGTTGCTCTGTATAGTGTTGGTAATTTCATTACATTGACGATTGCAAATACCGTTACAACGTCTAAGCAAGGGTGTTTTTCTATTGTTTTTTTATCGGTGTGAAGTTACTATCTTAAAAGGAGCTGGCTTTGAGCTATGTCCGCAGTTGATGAAGACTCTGGGTTTGTGTGTACGAATTGGCGAAGATTCTGGGACTGTCTGCACAATTGACAATGATTGTGGGACTATTTGCACAATTGACGATAATTGTGGGGGATTATCTGCATAATTAACAATCACTATGGGGCTGGGAGAAGGAGCTGATAATTTAATATCCACTTCCAACGCCCATGTGGGACGATTGTTCTGACTTTGAAGGGCAGTACCTTCTCTTCGGCGGACATAACGCTGCTGTAGACTGGCAACATCATGGATGAGTAACCTTGTCCACTATGTTGCCAGTCTACAGCAGCATTATGTCCGCCGAAGAGGAGATACAGCCCTTCAACGTCAGCACATTCGTCCCACATATTTTGAGGCATGTGTGTTGGACGTGGCCGGGACGGTATCAGTATTAATATTACAATAGCAATCAAATAATTTTGGTCAACATTATACATAAGTTACAAGTGAATGGAAAAATCTTTTTTTACATAGTAATGAAAATGCGAGTATACCTATTTTGGTTTAATACGTTTCTTAGTGTGGCCAGCTGATCTGAAACAGATTATTTTATATAATAAAGTTACGAATTATATTTGTTATAATAACTTATCATTGTAATCTTACTGTTTTTCTAATTCCACCATTTTATTACTTTTGAATACATGACTGTTCATATTCAAATATAATCGAATTTATATTATTTGCATTCTGCTAAATGTGGATACACAATTCTTTTTATCAAAATGCCGTTTTGAATATACATAATAATTTATTTATTAATAATAGACATTATAATTTAATGAATAATTGAATATGAAAGAGTGATTATAGTGATGGATAGATACCTGTGTTAATCCAATAGACTCCGAAATAATAGTGATATTATTTCGGAGTCTATGATTAATCCATTCCTGATACTAATTATCTTCAGCAGGAAGGCAATAAATAAAATATACATAGCCCGTAGAATAAGATTAAATAGATGAGTGGTCAAATGTTTCGGCGCACCCTATTTTTTTCATAAATTTTCACTCTACTGATTCCTGTAATTTCCATACATTTGTAATTAATTTAATTTTCTGAACTAAAATGAATTTCTGCATGTGTTAGTAGTCAATTAGGAGCTACATGAGATCAATCAATAAGTGGTTGGTCCTAAAGAGGACCGATTTCGCGTTCTCAATGGATGGGGGGACAACATGCATCATTCTTCAGTATCTGGTGGAGCCTCCTCGAGCTGCTATCACGGCCTCTAAACGTCGCGGCATTGACTCAATGAGGTTGGTGATCATTTCTGGTGGTACTCCCTGCCATACTCGTTGAGTTGCTGCCCAGAGACCATTGAGACGTTGGACTTGGGTACTCTACGTCTTACATAGCGCTGCTGATGTCCAGATACCAAATGTACTGGACTCTCATCAGTGAAGAAAATGCGCCTCCAGTCAGCTACAGTCCAGTTTCGGCGCTCCATGGCCTAATCCAGACGTAAACGGCGATGGCGGGGAGTCAGAAGAGGCTTCTTGACTGCAATTCTGCCCATCAGACCAACTTAGCAATTACAGGAAACAGGAATCAGTAGAGTGAAAATTAATGAAAAAATTAGGGTGTATATTTAAATCTATTTAAGCAAGTGAATTTACATTCTTTTCACTTGCCTTTGCGACACAATCGTTTCTCTTAAATCAGCAGCAAGTGAAATTACTGTCTTTTGAGATACCAATGTGGTTATTATAGAAATTCTGAATAGCAAATGAAATCAAAGTTAACCATCAATATACAAAATATTAATAAAAACGGTAAGAAAAAACCATGGGATCATGATTCCATTTTTTCCAAATGGCCACACCAATTTTCCATCGCTTTCGATCTTCATGATCTCTAAGCTTCAATACAACCTCTCTCTGCCATACTTTTCCAGGTCAACTTTGGGCACCCTCTTTCCCTCGTCCCTTCCACTTTGAGATTCCATGCCCTTTTTACCCCACTATTCTCTTCCTTTCTCAGGACGTGACCACACCATCTTAGACAACTGCGTCTCACTACCTCTACAATGAACTTTCGCAGACCAAGTGTTTACATCAACAATTCTGAATCCATCTTATCCTGCTGCTTAACTCCGCATATCTTTTTAACCATTGCCTTTTCTATTCTTCTTAGGATATTTTCTTCTATTGATCTTACTACCCATGTCTCTGCCGCATAATCACTTACTGGTGTAACACACGTGTTATATATTTGCCCCTTCATTGCTAGAGTCAGTCGTATAGCCACACAGCACTGATTCCAGATCTCTAAACCTTAGTCAGTCAAATCTTACTCTCTTTGTTACTGCCAATTCGCTGCCTCTACCTGCACTTAGTGTATCTCCCAAGTAACAAAATTCCTTCACTCTATCAAGGTCATTTAACACGTCATCTTCTATATTCCCATATCTCAATAACATTTCTATCACACTTGAAATCAGTAGTCATTGAGAAAGTGACTCTCTTCTTTCCCGACCAGCTACCGTGGATCCACTTTTCACACTTTCTGCACCGCAATCAGTTGCTCATCACCCTTTCCACATATTTCATCAATCTTTGCCTTCACTGAGACTTCGTCACTCATTCCACATTCCATGATCTTCGTCTTTACAAAGTTTACACTTTTCTTACTTTCTCCGACAACACGTCTACAACTAATGCAAATAAAAGTGGTGACAATACAGACCCCTGACGTATGCCAACTCCTACATTAAACCCTTTTTTGACCCGACCCTGATCTTGATATCCTCATACTAAAATCTCAAGAACAACTTTTTTTCTCAGTGCTCATTCAATTACGCTACGTGGCATGCGATCAAAAAGGCCTTCTCAAGATAAAAATACAATTATACATATATGATATTACAGCTCAATTTGGCAATAATAAGTAGGTTTAATTAAACAAATCACTAAATCTCAATTTATCAACAATCGCTAAATAATATGACTTACAGTCTTATGATTTGCAACAGTCGGTCGGAACATTTATACATTTAATAGCATTCTAAAAATAGTAATTTCTACATTAAAAGATACTGAAATGTAAGCTTAATTTCACCAAAAAACATAAATTGTGTAGTAGATAATTTCATTGTATTATTAGAAAAGTAATTTTCATCACTTAGTCAAATTAAGTAGATGACATTATAATAAAAACCAATCTATTTCAATACACAGCAGTATGAATAGAATTAAAATAAAACTAATTAACATGCCTTTAATTTTGTCACTAAAAATTGTTGCCACTAGCTAGGTGAAGCTGTTACTCACTTCATAGTATTGCAGTTTTTCCTGTAGAGATGAAATTCTTCGTTTTGTTGTATCGATCCTAGGTTCTAGAGATTGAGGATCTCCCATTGAAGGAGAACTCTGGTAGGCTTTCTTCATTTTGAGAAGAGCATCACTAAAGAATAGGAAATGTGTTTAATACACTAAATAATTCATAAAGGAAAATATATGATTCATATACATACATATATACCTAAAAGTAACTTTTAAACTTAGTCTAATAAATAAAACAATAGAACAATATTAGAAGTATAACCTTTCAAAGTTGAATCAGTTTATCTGGATCAGAAAACCCAAATACATACGTACTTGGGTAGGTAACCATGTAAAAAAAACAGATACAAATAATGGTTCACTTGGCTTCATTAAAGTGGTTTAACAAGAAAATGTCAGTCAGCATAGAGAAAATCACACAGATAGTTTGATTCAATGCACATATAGTAAATACTAACACATTGGTACCTACATGCATCTTAATCTGTAAATACGTATTACCGATTACAAAAACTAGACCATAACTATAAAGCATTAGTAAAAAGAGTTGATGTAGTACACAACCAAACAATGTTTATATAACAATAACTAAATTGATTCTGTGAAATTCTAAACGTTTTAAAGAGATTGATAACAAACCCGTACTTTAGAGTCTAGATTAATTAAAAATCAGATGCAAACATTAAATCCTATAGACTAAGCCAGTAGTCTAATGTCTGTAACAACTTGACAAAATTTAACTAATGTGGCATGCCCTAAACGACAAGTTTATTTGCTCCATTAAAAATGATAGAAAATCTATTCATTTGTATCTAATTGATATTTCTAGGCTTAATAAGCACAACATTATTACGTACATATTTTTGGCCATTATAGGATAAATTTAGAGCGAATTACTAAAATTATGGGGACATTTCTGCATTATTTCAAACTGTAGTATCTATCCATAACAATGTTAGTCCAATATCTTGGTTACAACAGCTAAAGGATTATTCACAATAAGAGGGAACCTTCAATTGCTAGGCATCTTATACTATTTGATGTGTAAAAAGAAATTAAATAATACGCCCCCACGGCACCCAAACTATACATATTTTCATCTTCGCCAATTTGGGAAAATGTTATCTCCATGTTATTGAATACCTAAAGGAAAACTTTTCCATTTTCAAATTGTTCCTATAGAACTATCATATTAATATTTACACATGTTTAACATTAAAATCAAATTAGCATAATGTATGTAAGTTTGTATGGATATCAGATCCAATAAATAAAGATATCATAAATTTCAGCAATGATTCGAATTCAGCAACGAATTCAAATAGAAATACTATGTTTTTCATTCACTCATTCGTTGTCAAATGCCACTATTTGTTTATGTATGTATATAATACCCACCAGTTTCTTGCATGTCGCAAAGCCTAAAACAGTAAAATTGATTAGATGACGCACCAACTGAATCCCTCAACATGAGTCAGCCAAAACGATCAAGTAGACATTCAGTTTTTTCAAATCATATCAAATGAAGATAGAACAGTTCACTTATTCAGTTCTAGCACTAGATCTAGTTCTCGCAATACCACATAAAAAATATGTTTGAAAGGTTAAATGTATGTGTGTTTTATTATCTTTGATATTTTATATCAATTTATAGATTTGTTTCACAACCTAACTACGTTCTAGTTTAAAGTATTGATTTAAGAGTAGAAATTAAACAAATAAAAAACAGTAGTTATAAATAAGAGGGTGTCTTGGCCTAACTAATAAATACAAACGTCTTTAGCATGGATCGATAGAAATTTGTACATAACTTAATAAAGATTTATATGGCTGATATCTCTAGTACAAGGTGTTAGCTATTTGATATAAAAATTGGAATGGAAAAATTCAGTTTGCCATAGTCTGTTGAACATTAGTAGTTAAACGCTGTGAATTTATAACATATTTATAAATTATCCAGACTATGTTCAAATTCGTCACTACTTTCTCATGAGACATAAACTTGGTGTTAATGCTAAACAAATTCAAAATCAGTTCTAACAAGTCTACGGTAGTAATTCTCCTTCATATAGCATTGGAATCCTCAGAATAAAGAAGGTCGGATGAGGAACGTCCAGGGAAGCCTTCTGAAATAGTCACTGCATCTTTTGTCGCATATGTGAGAGAAATCATTTATGAAGGTCGTCGACAGACTGTTAGAAAGTTTGTGAAGTTTCATACATTCCAAAATCAACAGTACATCACTTTCTATATGAAAATCCCAGGATAAAGAAGCTGCTGGATTCCACACTCCTCACTGATGAACGAAATCAACATCGTGTTGCAATCTTTAGGAAAAGAGATGATGATTTTGTCACAGGAGACGAAACATGGATACAATTTTATCAAAGCTAGCAAATGAAAATCCACGCCCAAACGTCTTAAAACCTTCTTTCATGTCATTTTCATTGGTTATGAAGGAGGTACTATTCATGTTGATATCTTACCAGAAGGTCAATCCATGAATGGTGATCACTATTCTACAGCTGTTGCGTTACCTTTCATAAACAATTCCTTTTGAACCAAGAACCATGGTCAACCTGTTGACAGAATGATCCTTCATTGTGACAATGCTGCCTGTCATACCTCACATGTTATGGCTACATACATGGAAGAAAATTTAATATCTCTGATACCCTATCCTCTATATTTACCAGACTTGACTCCTCTGGACTTCTGGGTATTTCCAAATCTCAAACAAGACATG
>JAUYWI010067132.1:0-14902 GCA_034780595.1 Parotoplana pacifica
CCCTTAAGTATTAGAAATGGTGGAGGAGGGTGAAGCTGAAGAGACTAGGTCCGTAGGTCTACAACAACAACAACCACTTCAGCAATACAACATGGCCACTGAGACAAGAGTTTACTCCAGGTGTTAAAACCTTTCAGTATGTTCCATTAATGAACACAGCTAATTTAATTTTCTCCCCCTCTACACATTAAATTAGATCTCATGAAAAATGTCGGTAAAGTTCTAAAAACAGAGGAGCCTGGTTTTCAATATTTACTGCAAAAAATCCACAAAATGAGTGATGCAAAACTAAAAGCTGGAGTGTTTAATGGACCACAAATTAAAGAACTTATATAAGACAAAAATTTTCGAACAAATTGAATGATCTAGAAAAGACTGTGTGGGAGTCGTTCCAATTGGTTGTATCAAACTTCTTTAGGTAACTACAAATCCCTTCATTTTGTCAAAATTGTCAACAATATTTTAATTAATTACCATGCCATGAATGTCCCTGAAAATGGATTTTCTTGATTGTTTTTTCCGATAATCTTGCTGATATGTCTGATGAACATGGTGAGAAATTTCACCAAGACATTTTAAAAAGAGAACAAACCTATTGAGGAAGATGGGACACCATCACGACGGGGGATTTTATGGCTGGTTTCTACAAAGAGAATTTGGAATGCAATACAAACGGCAATCGAAATCTAAACAACATTTTGTGAAAAAAGACTAGATTCAGACTTTATTTGATAAAAGAATTTGTATCCATTGAATAGTACAATTTTCTGTATGCATTTGTGAATATATTAATGTGTTAATAGTTAAAATTGCAATATTTTCATGTAGAATATATAATGTTGGTATGAATGAAAAGTAGCTATTAGTAATATTAAGAATTACATTTATTGGGTGCAGCAAAATTAATGTAGCTAAAACTAGATATAAGACAAAATATCTATGGAATAATTGTGTTTCTAATATATTTTCAGAAGAAAAAAGTGTTAAAAATAAATAAAATGTCAAAATTTTAAAAGCGATTAATTAAAAATTTGACGTCTGGGACTAAAATGCACTACATATTTGAAATCAGGAGGTTCAAATTAATCTAGTAGACGTGTTATATTTTCAGTTAGCAGAGCAAAGATATATTTTTTGTTGGCCAGTGAATTATTGTCAATATCATGAATCTGTTTGATGATGTATTTAAAGTGTTCTTCACTAGCCAAAGAGGAATAACAATTGGAGCAAATGTATGTAAAGTTATGTGACTGATAATGTAAAATTGAGTAAAATATATATAAGTATGAATGTAACTTCAAGGATTAGTAGTGTTTATTGATTGATCCTCACTCACGCAATGTTTATTGACCTTTGTACATATATCGGATAGGTCATTCACTTAGTTTTAGAATGAATGTGAGATTACAACGTTTCCAATTAACAATTCTTTCCCAAATTGTCCATCGAAGCAAATTACATAGAAAGTTTTTGTCATTTTTATAGCTTTTTAAAGTAGATAGCATCTTTAAGAAGATCAAATAAACGGTATCATATTAATCGCTGGCACAATGGATTATAGGTAAGATATATAGGAATTGGGTAGGTACGTGACATTGGCTATCTAAATATATAGTATCCATAAGGGCAAAAAGTGTATATTATTTTACGTCAAGATCATACATTTAGGTACCAACGGCTATTTTTGATAAAATCTACCTATTTTTTTACAGCAGAATCTATTCTCTTACCTTTTTTTTTATCTCGAACTAAATTTATTGATTCTACCCAGTATTTTAGTAAATATATTAGGTAACTTGCTTGTGGTTTTAGTGTTCGAAAACAATGCAAGCTTCGTGGTTGATTACACCTGAAATTGAATTCACAACTACACAGTAGATTTGGTTCATCTGGATTGCTTCATGATACATGCAAAACAGTGAATTGGACTTTTTAGGAAAATTCAATTAGTCATTGATGTGTTTGGTTGTGAGCATTAATTGGTGTGCTATCGATTTCTTTGAAGTGAACAAAAACTGGCTACAACAGTTGAAGGACACTACTTTGAACAGAAAACATTTTCAATTTCAAAGAAAATGGCTCTTTCCTATTTTTTTAGATAAATCCATTAAAGCTAAAACATAACTGTCATTGCCATTATTAGTTTTAGTTAATTTAAGTAGTCAAAATTTAATTCTTTTATATTACTGGCTATGAGACTAGTTTCTATTGTACTTTTCGGTTGTATTTTATATCAATTCACATAAAGTACTTAAGAAAAAATGGTCAAATATACAATTATAACTCCTATTGCTGAAAACAATATACATATTGAACCATTTTATATAAAAAACGGCAATAATGGTTTCCTCCATAATTATTCTAAAATAACTAAAGTATCTAATTAGCAACAGAAATCATTAAAATCTTAAATGCCCAATTTAAAAAGTATAAATAAATAAAACATATGTGTGATTCAGTGACGGCAGAAGCAAAACTTAAATTAGGCTCCTTAATATAAATTTTTTGAAAATTGTCATCGATGTTTTCTAATAATCATGGAATCAGGATGATTTTAAATAACTGTAATGCTATTTATATTAATGTAGAAGTTATTGTTTTATATAGGTACAAAATGCTAAATTTATGCAATTCTGTAAAATCAGTGCGGTCTAAATTAGCGTCGAGCGATGCTCCAGTTAATATACATACTTCCCCAACCACCCTATTATTGTCGCCACAGACATTGATATGGTCTCTATTTGTAGTTAGTTATAAATTCGTTTCCTTCTTGTAATTTAATATTAACATCGCTCGGTGCTAATTTAAACCGTACTGATATTTCTGGAACCACTTATGTACATACATGGGACGTGCCAATTTAGTTAGGCGCAGCAATCGTTGACAAGTGTACTACAAAGATAGTGGAACTAGAAAAATCTCATTTCTAGGCAACAATTTCAGTCTTGAAACAACTGGTTTGCAACGGCCCTTGTGATTACTAAGTAATCTCCATTGCTATCAAATATTATGGTCTAGGAATGTGCTTTCTTATTGTAATCAGGTAGGTATTTATACCTCAACATTTAATAATATTTACGATTACTCAAAAAGTGCCCATAGTATACATATTATATACTGTAGAAACTATTTTGTTCTAATTAACTGTATTTTAACAAATGATAATTAATTAACAAAACAACAATGTGTAGATAATGTATGTATTACATTGCATATGGCTTCGTTGTCGCAAAAAGAACAAATTCAAAGACAATGCAACAGAGAGCGGGGATAACATTAAGTCAGATAGTTTTGTAACAAAAAAAATCCATAGCTACTTACACCTACTTGTCTTGAATAAATGCAGGGTTCTAGACTTTAAATTGAGATATTCTATAGGCATAGAGGCTAATTCATTTGAAATAGAAAACAAACAATGCTAAGCCCAACAACAATGACATTGTTAAACAAATTTTTTCTATCCCGTCCTATGGTCGAGAACAATACATTATTCAAATCTATTAGGAGAATCAATTGTATTAGCAGGTACCAATGTTGATCATAAAAGAAAAGTTATACCACTGTACATAACTAGGACCACTTTTTTTCTGTTTTGTCTGTTTATGACTATTGTTCAATATTGAAAGTACTTCCAGTATTATTATCAAAATAATATTTTCTCGTTGTCTAATTGTTATATTATTTGGTGATATTTTTCGACAACCATTCAAAATGATCCCTAAAAACATGACAGTAAGTATTTTATTTAGTCAAGTTATTAAATTTTCTACTTAATTTTTAAATCAGCACATATTGTACTTACTCAAACGCTGTTTCGTTTATACCCTTTTAATTGAGGTACGGTTTATCACAAAGATTTAAATTGAATTGAATCGGAAACGTGTTACCGATAGGTGTAAGTTACAAAAAATATTAACCAAAATGGCGATGATTTATTTAAAATATACATTTTGATAGAAATTACTAATTTAGGATCTAAAGTTACTATTATTGTATTTGAAAACTTTTATATGTCCATCATCTGTTTTCATGGGTATAACGATAGATTTGTTATTTTCTCTCTAATTTTAATCTTTAATTCTATTTTTTTGTAATCATACGATTCTATTTACTTTGTTAGATAAATTCAGATAAACAAATATCATAGTGGAATAAAATAGAAACTAGTTATAGAATCTTTGCTAATTTCTTTTTATAAAAATGTAGTTAGAGAAACATTTTGTAGTTTTATGTGCAAACTATTTGCACCAAAAATTATCGTAGGATCCTTTAAATGGATACAAATTAATAATAGATCATACACTATTTTTGTTTCAGGCTCTTGTAAACTCAAGATAAATTGTAATAGGGGAAAACCAAAATTCGTTCATGAGAAGAAAACAAAAAATATTCAATAAAAATTCCTAATAAGAATTGAGTAATTTCAAATGAACCTTTGCTAAAAAATGTAATACTTATTAAAATAGTTGTTAATTAAAAGTGTCAATTGAAAGTTTAAGTTCATAAACGGAAATCGTTTCATTGTAAAATTAATAAATTACATTTTCCTAAGTCAACGTATATAATTGGTATCAAGCAGTTTTGTCTAATTGACATTAATACAAAACACACTTTCTGAAATTGTAATTTGCTTCTGAAATCAGACTATATGGCTAACAGGTCAACGTCACGTGTGTAGACGTTCTAAATTTTTTTTTACATGTTCCAAAGCGTTAAATTGACAGTTATGATTAGATTCCCCACGTCTACGGTATTTGATCTGTTTAACCTTTTCACTGTTAGATACCATAGTGGTTGCTAGGTTGCTTGCAATGTTCAATATCAAGTCAATTACCAGTAAATAAGTTGTTGTTTATATCACATTAAAAAGAAATTTAGATAAAAAACGGTAAGAGAGAATATTTTATATATTTTTTTGTGTTTTGCTCTTGTATTCGCATAATCTAATTTTCTATGAAAACAAATATCCACTAAATTGTTCATCAGGCAGCTACATAGGTTAAATACACACGTAGGTACCTCATCTCGGTTCGGCACTACCAAGCAAATATCATTTCTACAAGGCAAAGAACTGCTGTGATTTCTCTATCTATTTGTTGTGACTGCAGGTCATGTAGTGGTCGCAACTGTTGTCTTCAAATTAATGATGGCAACACATCAATCATGCTAGGCTGAACTGGACTGACGACAGTGTTGAATGGACAGTCCATCTACAAATATATGGAGCTTCTGGATTGCTTGTATTAATTGAATTATATAATTAATCATAGAGTTAATAGCTTGTTAATAAAATTACGTATAAAGCTTTATTTACATTGCTTGTTTATGTCATTAGGTAGTATCTATGTATATTATTCATAATATTTAAATATCATAAGCAGTACTAACTTTGGTCATCTTTTCAAACTATGTATGTATTACATATAGTAAATAAAAGAAAACAATTTATCTTTTTTAATATTTGGTAAAATAGATTTTATTAGAGTATAACTTTTAACTAAACAGATGTTGTAGTTGCATGATATGCAGAAACGTGTTTTTACCAGCAGTAGAGTACCCATCGAACTGCCAAAACAACAAAAATAATTTGTATTATTGTGTTCCGGCGAACTAAACATTTATTGCCATATCCTAACCTACATATGTCATTGATGTAAATTTAAGCACTTCCTTTTTGTTATAGTTTAGATAAATACCATATTAATAATACTAATTGATATATGTAAGTATATAAATTAATCAATCAATTATTTTAGGCAATTGAATTATTTCGTCGAGTGGTTCGACGAGTTTTGATTTGTTTAACATGGATATCTATATTAGACGAGTAAGCTGTTATTTTGATGGAAATACTTACATATTAGCAACAACATATTACATTACCTAATATTGATAATTACCTATTAAATATGGTGAAGGTCAGGGACGTATGTTGTAGCAAGTTTATTTTAAATTTTAACAGAAAGTTTGTTTTATTTCAGAAACAAAGACAAAGATTTGGATAATCATTTACGGACATTTACGGATGCTATGAACTTTACAATTGAACCTAGTACCTCAGAATTGGTTTTTGACAAAAATTATTTCAAATCAAAAAAAGATGTATGCAAAATTACAAGTTCCTTTATTAAATTTTTAAAACTAAACCTATTCCTAGTTAAAATTGTTTGCTGTATTTTTGGCACAACATTTTAGATGATTGTAAGCGAAGAGCTGAAATCGATTATGACGCTTCGTCCTCAGGTTCGAACACCTGAACAAATTCGTAAAATTACGATTGGTCTTCAAAGCCTCGCTTGTTTCACAGATTACCCGAACAGAATGCAAGATAACTTGGCAAGAGTGCTTTGGTTTACCAAGTGAGTTAATTATTTATAATTTGATCATTAAGTTTTTATAAATAAATACTCTAGAATTCTTTAGATTATTTTATTTGGAATAATAAATTCCAACATTATTTATACAAATTGAGCGTATAAAAAGTTATAATTCAAAATCAAATCTGTTCCTTATCTAAAAAATGTGCTCTAACAATAGACCAGTACAATACTTACTTTGTGGTTCATGGAATCAATCTTTGATGCGCCAAAGATGCAGACCGCTTCACTTCCTCCATTCATTTCTATTTTGAGCAAGTCTGGTCCAAGTGATACTATAAGTTGCTTTGAAAGGATCTTCCCATCTAGCATGAAGGCCTCCCACGTTGTCTGGGTCGGTTGTAGGGGTACCACCCTAATCGTCCACCAGTTGTCGTGGATTCTTGATACATGGCCTGCCCAGCGATGTTTGAATATATAGATCTGGTGGATAGCATCTTTGACAACACTCTTTCATCTGAATTTTTCAGCTCTGATATCTTGTTTCTTGGAAATGTTGGTCATTCTGCTCTCCATAGCTTTTTGTATGGTTAGAATTTTCTTCTCATTTGATTGAGTTGTGTTCCATGTTTTGGTCGTGTTTAATAGGGCCGGGAGGACATTACTGTTGAAGAGATTAGTTTTTATATTAGTGTTTTTGGAGGTGAGAATGGGTTCTAGTTTTTGGAAGGCCATCCAAACACATCTGATTCTGTTGTTTATTTCTTTAGTTAGGTTTCCATCCGGGGGTAATTGTGTGACTGAGGTACTTGTATTCTTCAGTTTTCGTAATTTCTTTTCCATATAGCTTGACTGTAGCTTTAGTGTTGTTGTTGGACATTGGACATCCATTGTGTTTTGCCGGGATAGACTTTTAGGGCAACCTTGTTAGTTTCTGAACTGGTCTTGTTGAGCATAGTTTCGGTGGCGAAGGTAAGATAGTACAGAGTTTCACCATCGATGTTGATGCCTTCGTAAGAGCTGAAATTGACGTTTCTCATGATAGATTCATCAGACATGAAAAGAGATTTGGGCTGATAACGTCGCCTTGGCGGATACATTTTTAAATGTTAATTAGGGTGGGTGCTTGGAACGGTTTGATTGATGTCGTACTTTGGCTATTAATTTCTTTGATGATTTGAATGTATTGTTGTTGTATTCTTTGTTCTTTAAGAGAGTTTAGGATAGCGTTATTCTTTGAAGAGAGGAAAAGGTCGTTTCTGAATTTATTGTGCTTCTGAACAAGTTGTCTTATCATATGGATGTGATCTATTGTCGAGAACTGACTTCTGAAGCAGGCTTGCTGCTTCCCGCATTCGTCACTGAAAACTTGCTTAGAATGGTGGAGGATGAGTCTGGTAAACACATTGTAAAGAATTTGGAGAAGGCAGATGTCTTCGGGTTTTCCTTTTTTGAAAATGAGTAAGGTATTAGAAGTTTTCCATTTAGAAGAGGCTTTTCCTTCTTGGAGGTACCAGTTGAAACGTCTAGTGATTAGTTTGGTGATTATGTATCGAAGTAAATTAAGATCTTGTTCAGGTACCTGGTCAGAACCAGGAGATTTATCTGTGGGCGTCATCATAATTGCTTCCATAATTTCTTCATAGGTAAAATTTGGGACATGAGTCGGTTTAGGGATGTGAGTTTTGAGTCTAATTGATCTTTCCACATTTTAAGCTCTGTTTGGCTTCAGCTGCTTTGATGAGCCGTTCATTTCGGTATTCGTCATAGTCGTTTTTCATTTGCTTTTTCAGTTGTTTGGCGATAATAATGTATTCAATTCCTTTTCCTTTCAACTCCTTTGTTCTTTCGAGAAGTTTCAAAGTTTCTGGTTAGAGGCGATTTTTCGTCGTTGGTGCTTGAGTTGGTATAGTGCATACATTGCTGCATTTGATTATGTTTTCTACGAAGTTGGTTGCATTCATATTCCAATTTTCTTTTGTTGCTGTGTTGATCAGTTTGTGTTCGTCGATAGTTCCTCGCTTTTTATTTTGGCAGGCAGCTTGACGAATTTTGGTTTATTTCCTGTTATCGATGCTGACACTTGCAATGAGGATTTTGTGATCACAAAGGATGTCGAAGTTTCTAAAACCGATTGTTTCAATGTTGGTGACGATGCGTTTGTTGTCATTAAGGAAGAAGCGAATTTGGTTTTTAGTTTCTTTATTGGGGATATTCATGTTCATCGTTTTCATTTTCTTTTCTTGGAGAAAGTAATCATGATGTAGAACCTTCGTTCTTCCGCAAAGCTAAAGAGTCTGTTTCTGGATCCGCTTCCGTGGCATTCAATGTAGGTGTTATCTTGAACGTTTGGGCCGATTTTCGCGTTGAAGTCGCCTGCCAGGATAGTGTAGGTACTGTGCTTTTTTAGGTAGTTTTCTATGTTGTAGTAGAAACTTCGATGTCGTTGTCATCGGCTGTGGAGGTAGGGGCATAACCGGCAATGATTTTGAGGGTGTCTTTTTTGTTGATTTTGGTATGTCTTGATGAGATAAAGTAGCATGGAGATTATGTTGTTTTTCCACGACGGATCTATGATGAATCCGACTCCACCAGTGTAGTTTTCGTCATATTTGCTGAGGGAGACATGGTGGGCGGTTTTCTAGTTTACTTGAACTTCTTCTCTTCTGTGAGATTCATTGATACAGAGGATGTAGATGTGCTTTTTGACTAGTACAATATGCTATAAAATATAAATTAATAAAACATTTTTCTTATAATGCGTAGTACCTACCTATATCACATATAGAAGATAATCTTGTAGTATTCACATTAAATATTTATTAAAAGAGATGCGTTTTATATTGATAATGTATATTTTCTGGAAGACACCTTTCTCTTTTTGACAGGGCTAACCACTTTTGGCCAACGGACTATTTTTTATTTAAAGAAGACAAATTTTGCTAGTCACTTTCGTATGGAACAGTGATCGAGACACATTATAAGGTCATTCTCAAATTTTGAGTGCATAACAAAATAAAGCTGTCTCCAAGCTGTCAATGACTGATATTTACAGTAACCAATAAAAATTATTGGGCCATCAATTCTACTTTTTATTTTTTTACATTTAACTAACCCTTCATGAGCTCCTGGAAGCTACTGCTTAATTCAAATAACATTTATAGTTTTTGCTCTGTCGTTTTCTGACTTACTCAATTTTACAAAGGATTTCTTAGACACAAAGTATGATGAGTAATGATTAATGTTTGTTCGGTGTAATATTTACTTCAATCTTTGTTGAAAAAAATAACAAATAAATGACCAATTGATTTTATTGTCGATAAACAAAATTTAGTCCAATATTTTCGCTATTTTTTGCCAAATTTGACTTAGTCAATTATTTTTGAAATTATTTTGTACAAAAATGTTTTAATTTAATAATATGCATGGATTTTTATTTCAATTTTCAAACTAAATAAAAGTAACCTCGGTTTCTACTTATTCAACCAGATGTTGTACTTTTTCAGCAAAATTAAAGCACGTATCTGTTGTTAGCATTATTCCAAGTTTCTAAAGCCAAAGAAAGTGGATAATTGTATATTATTCAGAATTTTAGTGACAGTTTTGTCATAGAGTGGATTCAAAGCTATACGAAAAAATTATTTTAGCAAATTTGTTATGTAAATAAGTAAAAGTTTTGGTTTTGCTCAAATTATATGAATTTATTATATAATTAAAATACATTTAATTTGGTATTAACAATAATTTGATAAATAAACTGTACTCAAAGTAAAAAGATATTAAAAGTAATCTCAAAGACTATCGAATAAAAAATTGTATTATGACAAACAATAAAACTGTACACCTTGATATTTTCATTAAATAAACTTCCCTTCCTAAAGAGTATTTTTTTAATGTAAAACTTGGAGAAAAAATAAAATACAAAATTTGTTTTTTCGAAATGCATTCAAAATTTGAGAATCACCCTAATATCAATCTTTTTTAAAGTTCTTTTTATGTATTTAAGATGTTGCCATAAAATTTTAATATTTAGATGTAATTAAATTATCAAATGATAAATCGAACTAAACTAAAGTCTCTTATTATCTTAAATTAAAGTATATCAAACAAAATATAATAAATAAAATTGGATCCAACATAGCAAATAAAACTTAAAGACTACAAATGATTCTATGTATGTACATATTTAGAAATGGTAAGTGTTATTCAGTCTTTGTAATGAGAGCTATTATTACTAAAATAATATTGATTGTTTTCTCATTTAGAATTCCTCCCAAAAGAACGATTATCAGACAAACCCATCATTCAGAAAATTTCTACATGATTCTATCGGGAATTGGTACAACAAATCAATATTAAATAGTTTTGTATGTTAAGTTCATATTTTACTATATTTAAAACAAAAACATTATTCCATATTTTAGTTTTGGTTAAAGAAAGTGAAAGAGATGCCAACAATGAACTCGTTTTTAATGGTACTAAACGTCTGGGAGTTGGACAATCATTTGGAGTAAGAATATAACCAATATTATTCACATTATGTAGTACTTATTTACTATTAGAATAGCTATAGTTGTCTACAATTTCGTATGTGTGTGCCTATTTGGAGAGTCCGAAAAATAGTTTTTATAGAACTACGCAGTGACGTAAAAATGCATTTGACGGGCATCAAATTGTGTATGATAAGAATTGTGATTACATTTAAAATGTACATTAATTTTAATGTAAAATTTAGATATTTCTTTATTTGCACAATCTATTTTGTTCTATTCCTAATAACGACTTTTTTCGAACTGACCGATGCGTCTTTTAAAATTGTCTACAGGAAGACGGTCTGTTACAGAACTATCCTCGAACGAGCACTGTAGAAAGTGTAACTCATGTTAGTTGCCTTTGTGTCAATAGAACTGACTACCTGAATATTTATTCTAATCAACAGCAAACTTCTATAGGAAGTCACCAAAAACATGTGAGGTAGGTAATTGTACTTTTATTTCAGATTCTTCACTACAAAATTGGGATCATGTATGTACCTAGGTACTATTTCCATCATAAAATCTATTCTGATTAACAAAAAAATTTAAACAAAGCGATGTTTACATGAATATTATGGATTATTGGATTGTATTTAATAAATAAAAAGTACAAATAAAATCAATTACCTGTTTGGTCGTTTTTGTGATCAAATTTATAGAAAAATGCATTTTAGATTTTCAGATCATGATTAATTTCTAGAAGACTTTATATAAATAATAATTTTTAATATACAATAATTTATCAATGCGATTTATTTTTATTAAATTATAAGACTTTTTAACACGTTAAGTTTCTTTTTAATCACTAAATATGTGAAGTTAAGTAGGTTTAATGTGTGTTTTCTTCTAAAACTTTGTTATTTATATTTTATTTTATTTTAGACAGGCAACTTTTCTTTCATATTGGCCAATGGATGTTTTGGAAGAATATCCAGAAATGTGTAGAGCTTCGTATTTTAAGAAAGATGCCATTGTTTTTTCTAATGATTCCGAATCAAAGTATATATACATAATAAAATCTGTAAGCAAAAAAATTAATGATAATATTAGTTATTGTTGTATTGTAATATGCGGTGTCATTTATTTGGATTTTGTAGGGTTCAGTCCAACTATTACGGAAACTGGAGGTCGATAACAATTTATTAAATCCAAACTTGGCCACTGAAAGTTCTCAACATCAACATACAAAAGGTAAAAAACATTAGGTCTCACGAATCATAAGATTCATCAATTCGAGGTCCTATCAATTCTAAGTCCACCAATTTAGATCTCACCAATCACACTTTAGTATCACCATTGACTTATAGGTCTCACCATTTGTGAGTTTTCAATTTTACATTTCACCAATTAACCTAAGATCACTAATTTATTTATGTTCAGGTGGTCATCCCTGTCTGTGGTCTCCTTTGATTTTAAATGTATTTTTATTATCAAAAAATAAACTTTGATTGATTGATTAAATGGTATTTGTATGGTCTTACTAATTCTAAAGTTAGATCTATTCCCTATTTCTACGGTATCTTTAATCCTTATGACAACGATGTACTCAACCTTTTTTGGTGCTGTGGGTTATGTGCCTATCATTGCATTTCAAATATTACCACCATATCTTAAATTTGTTTTACCACTAATTATATATTATTACAGCAACTGGAGATCTCATAGAACCTGAAATAGCTGCTGCAATGAATTCTTTTGTTAGCAGTAATTCTATTCACTCAAATAAGGTTGGAACCTTTCTTATTTTAACAGCATCATACCAATTAAATTGTCCTAAAATAATTACATTTAAACTTACTAACCACTTTTATTAGGGATCAAGAAAGTGCTCTCTTTTTATTCCTACAATTACTCCGGAACCTATGATACCTCCTCTGGGCACCTTGGAAGATATAATGGAAGAATGTGAGGTCGCGTCTACACACTATTCAACAACATCCTTCACTAATTTTACAACGACTTGCTTTGTTGAAGTGGGACTGCTTCAGCCAGGAGATACTTTTGTAAGTAACACTAAAGAAGAAATATAGCTTTCAGGTTGTAGTTTTATGAATGTCAATTTGTCTAAAAATTTATAACCATATTTTTATTCTCTATTTCTAAAAGTAATTTGATTTTTTAAAGTACTTTTCAAAATAGCAATATTAAGAAGTCGAATTATAAATGTTACAGGTTTTTAAGATCGGATACCTAAATAATAGTGTCAGAGCATGTTAACATTTTTGTCTGAAATTGTCTTTGCTAATAAGAAGGTCCCAGGTTTGAATTCTACTTTCCTATTAACTGGGGAAAATACCCCGAAACATAGTGCTAATATGATGTCTTTTGGTTGTATTGAATTCACTAATTCACATTTATTTTATGCAGTTTGGAGATTTTATATACTTTACATGTACACAATACGGTGATTTGAAATATAAACCATATCAACAGCGAATTTCTACTTCTATTATTTTTCACATTTCTGTAAAACAATAGCTTGTTTATAAATGATATCCTTGCACTGCTTAATTTCTTTAACCTAGTCATTTATTTTATTTAAAAGAATTTCTATTTATAAATTCAATTCAATTTGCATTAACTCTTAATTCCTTTTGTGAAGAAAGTGCCTCTAAATATATCAAAGAATGTTGGAAGTAAATATAAGAAGTGATTTATTTTTTTAAAGTACTTTTCAACATAGAATATTAAGAAGTCGAACTAAAAATGGTACAAACTTTTAGGGTCTGATAACTAAATGTATCAGAAAATGTGAACACTGTTAGTTGGCATTATAATCGCATTTAACATTTCTAATTATTTTCGAAAGCGACGACGTGGCTCTAAAACAAATATGTTTGTTTTAAGATAGTAATATTAAAAGGTCAAACAAATTCTTGGAACTTTTAAAATTAAAATATAGAATATACATATAAACATATCAAAAATTATGGAAACCGTTGTTAGGTATAAAATTATTTGTTTTACATTTTATTGTGTGAAAAAGTTATAAGCTAATAATGAGGTATCTACATACAAGTTAGCATGCACACTCGAAATACACATAGTAATTTTCTGTTTGAAATACATAAATATCGAACAAACTGCAACTGTGTAGGTACTAACCCAAAAGAGAAGATCATGATAGTTTCAGTTTCTGAGTTAAAGATAATAAAATAGGTAATGTATGTATGTAGTAGGCAAAGAATCACAAAATATGCTAGGGTACTAATAGTTTTGATTAGCAGATTAAGGCGCCTCCTTGGTATTCGTTTTATTCTACTGATTTTCTAAAAATATCTAAATTCACTGCGAATATCTAGTAATTGACTTTTGTTGGGCAAACTAAACTCTACATATGTATCTAGCTATGTATATTTTGTTTGTCATCTTTTCTTACAAATGTACAAATTATTTTTTAGTCGTTGACCGTATTTATTTCGAACAACACAAAAGAAACTGTTAGATAAGTAAACATTAAAAGATATTGATTGAACGTGAAAATTCTATTTTTATATGAAATTAAAATTTAAACTTTAATACCATTTACCTAGGTCATTCAGAAAAGAATTCCTTTTTATTATTATTGATGTTTGGCGTTTATGCTAATAAAAATTTGAATTTCAATTCTGCTGGTTGACTGTCATTAAACATGTGAATGTATGCATCAGGTCGATTAGTTTCAATTGATTCTAACTATCACTATTTACATAACTGGACAATTCAATCTATCATGATACCAAGATTTCTGTGTAATACAACTCTCTGGAAACCAGCTTTTGTTTTAATGCTGCTTTTAGAAATTTAAAACGAATAAAAGCTGGAAATTCCAAATTCTCGCAGACAATTAACTGTTGAAAAGTGTGCCAATTAAAGTAATGTAGGTAAAAATTAATTTACAAGTTGGTAGTATGTATAGGTAATCATCATCATCATCATCCAGCGTCGTCCAATTGGGCGTTAGCTGCTCGTGCTGCCATCTTAACTGCCTTTTTCCAGGCGTCCCGATTTCTACGAGTCTAAAGATGTCGTACGTTGTGAGGTCTGTCCACATCCGAATGTTGTCCATGT
>JAUYWI010067143.1:0-14901 GCA_034780595.1 Parotoplana pacifica
CAAACAGCTTTAGTAAAGTACCTTTGTACTCTTTCAACCATAAAAATGTCTTTTTTGAGATAAGGAGACCATACAGGGGTATTTGATTCTAGAACTGGTCTAACATAAATAATATAAGCACGAATGAGTATAGAAATATCATTTGTGGAAAAAATAGTGTAGGCACTGGATGATATATAAGTACAATTGTGAGAAAATTTAAGGTTAGAGATAATTATAATACTGAGATCTTTTGTGTGTTACAGTTGGGAGATTTGAGTTACATAAAGTGTAATTACTACTAGGTAAGGCTGTGTTTCCTAATGACATAGAAGTACATTTGTTTCCTGCAAATAGGAACTGCCACCTTTTTATAAATAGGACAAATAATAGCTGTGTTCCATATGCTAGGGATGACACCGGTTAGCATTGATCTTTCAAAAAGTATACTTAGTGGTGTGGAATGTTGAGAAGCGGTTTCTTTTAGAAGAATCAGTGGAAACTGATCTGGAGATCTGGATGTTTTACGAGGTAGGCTATGTAAGACTTTTTCTACTACATCAACGGGGAATGTTACAATGTTTAGAGATACATCATTTGGTACAATAGATGGGTAATCAGGTATTGTGTTATTATCTCCGGTAAATACAGAGGCAAAGTACGTGTTAAAGATGTCTGCTTTGTGTTTACAATCTGTGATTAAGTTATTAGTATTGTCATAAATGGGAGGTATGTGCATACGAGTATGAAGTTTCTGATTTACATATTTATAGAAGGATTTCGGAGAAGAGTTCTTCACAAGGGTTTTTTCAATGTTAACTGTGTGGTTATAAATTACATAACTATTTATAATAATTACAAAGATTTTTTATAATTGTCAGCTAGAGATGGATCCTTTCTCAGATTACTCCAAATTTTACGTTTTTTTCTTTCGATTTGTTTTATATGTTTTGGTACATTATTGTGTTTCTGTTTGTTGGATGATTTCTTAACGGTACAAAGTTTTCAATACAGTACTAAAATGTCTTTAATATACGTATATACAGCATCAGATGTTTGTACAGAGTTTAAATAGTTCCAATCAGTAGTTTTAAGGTGGTTACGAATAGCCTCGAAGTAGGCTTTATAAAAATTACAAGAATTGCTTTTTAATTGAGTATGAGTGTGGGATACATTTACCAAAAAAAGAGATACCATTATGATTGCATGAGTGCGCAAAACGTTCAATAGTACGAACATTATTTACTAAATACTTAGAGTTACTCAATGAAAGATCTAAAATGTTATTACCATGTGTTATTATCAACAAGTTGATGAATATTGTTCTGCATGCAACAGTTGAGAAAGATTGTATCGCATGGGTGACTATTGGTTGTTGATGGTATGGTCCAGTCGATGTGAGGAAAGTTAAAGTCCCCGACAATGAAACAGGGATAATTTACATTAGATATGTTGGTGATTATACTTGTTAGCGATTTGGTGTGTTCAATATTATGGGCTGAATGAGGTGGGTGATATATACAAGCGAGACGATACTTAGTGTTACTTTTAAATACCATATCAAGTACTATAAAGTCTGTATGTGAATTATCTAATGTAGTTTCAATCATGGTTGTCTTATACTTATTTTTAATGAGGACTGCAACACCTCCTCCGCGAGACAATCTGTCGTTTCTATGAACAAAATAATTATAGTTAGCTGTAAGCAAAGAGTTTGGTGTTTTTACATTTAACCATGTTTCAACTAGGGCTATTACTTCATATGTTTCAGATCATTTTTTGTGTAACAGAAATTAGTAAACTATGCATGTTGCTATGCTATATTAGTGTTCTTAACAAGAGTTGTTAAGTGAAAAGTTGATGAAGATCATATATGGTAATTATGGACTCACAATGCCAACTAACTAGATAAGTATAGTTATATGGGAGAAATATGTAAAAAAAAACTGTTTGTTTCTGTGCTATACTGGTGTCCCTAGCAATGTTGCTAAGTGGAAAATTGTATAAATGAAAGTTAATATATGGTAACCAAGGTCTCCTCTGATAAACTATCTAAAAAAGTATAGTTTTATGTCGGATAAATTAGTAAAAATTCTTTGTTTCTGTGTTATATTGGTATCCCTAGCAACCGTTAGTCCTGGTTCTTCAACCACACATTAACACAATATATATATTAGCATCATCTATATTATTTTTTCAGTCAAATATTTGTAAACACTTAAAAGTATATATTATGCAATATTGTATTATTTGTAGAAAATTATATACCTAACAATCAAGTTGAAAATAAATCTCTCTTTTATTTAACATCTATTTTATATTAAGAAAGTAAACATATTTCAATTAGTGCAATGAGATATTCCCATGAGGTTTAGAGATAAATAGTATTACTCTGTATTTAACACAATTACATGATTATTCCAGTAGCTACAGTAGATGCAGTTATAGTTACAGTTACAATCAGTTACAGTTATTTTGTTTTTTTATCTTTTGTTATTGTTTATTTCACACTGGGCTGTGGGGTCGCTGATATGGTTTATCCCCCTCCACCATGCAGCCCTTGCAATCCCACTACTTCTCTATATCTTCACGATTGCAGACTTCCCCTATCCTTCTTTTTGGTCTACCTATCCTTTTCTTTCCTACTTTATCTGAACCTACTTTTTTTCCACAGAGTCTTCATCCTTTCTTGTCTTACCTTGCTGTCTAATTCCAAGACGTTTAGATTTTGTCAGTTGTTCTTTTTTACTTTATTTTTTTATTGTTACTGCATTTTACATAGTCCATATAAGATTGCAGACGTTTTCATTCTTACCATAGTACCATTCGTACCCTGATAAAATAGATAACAATACTTTTACAGTGGCGCTGGAAGCGTGGGAGGGCCTGGGGGCTGAGCTCTCCCAATAATATTTGTGGGGGCTCAAATATCTTTTGGAACCCCCAATAATCACTATATTTTGAATTTTCCTCAAATGTTTATTTCAACGCTTACAATTATTGTTTTGTTTCATTTTTAAGGATTTTCTCATGTAATATATTGTGAATTTTCACAATGCTCTGAAGCTCAACCGAGAGGCCTAAATATTTTATTAGAACAACTTTCTTCTGGCCAAATTTCATTAAGATTGAATATTTTTAAAATTTTGTTTAAATTAATTTCTATATTTATACTTATTTACACTGTAGTTTCGATTCCAGCTAAAAACGTAAGGTAAATGTTTGCATACTATAATATTTTTATAATTTTTAGTCTAAATGTCTAGTGTAGTAGTATGTATTATACATCAAAATGTTTGTAACGGTTATTATAAGCTATAAAACAAACAAAAACTTATTAATTGTTTGAAAAGTTATAAGCATAAAAATAAATTCAATGCTACAATGCCATCAAATATGACTGTTTTTTGCTAAATTTAACAGAAAACTCAGTTATATTCAGATTTATTTGACATTTTGCCTTGCCCTAAAGACCTCCCTACGCAAATTCTCCATCGAATGGTGCATTCCATTTTCCCCTAGGACGTACCTTTTAGGCTGTAGAACAGTATATTAACAAAAACAGAAAAAACCCACAAAAATAATAAATTTTCAGAATTGGATACATAGGTGGAGACTCATATAAATAGGAAGGAAGCAGCTATATCCATCATTTTGTATTTTAATATTATTAACATCAGTTTATGTTTTATTTTATTTTTAAGGGTAAATATGCCACCGAAAAAAGAAAAAATCAAATAGAATATAGTTCAACAACGATTAATATCACCTTTTCAATTAACAAACACCATTTCAACCGATATTATCACCTCTACAGATGCGTCTATCAAAGAATCAAATGACAATTCTTCCTCTACTATAGAGTTGCAACAACGCTATCTGTTTTACAGACTCGATAGACAACCTTTCAACAAATGCGGAGTTCATCAACAATGTTTTCTCTACAGCATAGTTAAGTAACAAGGCAATCGATGATAATAGGTGTCAGGCAAACTCCTGTACAATAAAATCTCCGTCTCGACCAACTTCTGCTGCTATAATCCAGTCTACCGAATTCTCGTATGAAAGTGATGGTAAGATAATTAGGCGTTCATTTCAAACTTCTTGGTACCAAACATTTCAATGGCTTCATTTGTGTGTCAATCATAAAAAGGTGTGCCATTTTTATTGCAAATATGCCACAGAGAACAACCTTTCACTATTCAGCACAAAATCAGAGACTGCATTCACTTCACCTGGTTTCAAAAATTGGAAGAATTCCAATGAGCGTTTCAAAGAACACGAAAAATGGCGCAATCATCTAGAAGCAGTCGAATCATTCATGGTAACACAAAATGATCCGATTATACAACACTATAGTGACCAACATACTGTCAATCAAACAAAAAACCCAAACAACATTGTAAAACAGTTAGAGGGTATTCGATTTTTAGTTCGACGGGGATTTGCTTTGAGAGGGCATACAGCTGAAGAAAGAAATTCCCAACAATTTATGGAAGTTTTCAATCTGGCGATATTCAGAATGAAATTGTTGAATTAATGGCGGACAGGACAACCGCTTTGTCTGACACGGTGGATAGTGAGGAATGGTGGGATTGCATCTATTTGGAGCAATTATTCCGAAATTTTAACTGCCTTAGAATATGTAATTAAGGCTGTATTTGGAACGTAATCGTTCAATTTCTTCTACGGTAGGGTTCTAAAAGGATTCTGCCAATTTAACTGATCCACCTGTCATTCGTCGCAAAAACAAAATTCCTGCTCGACTTATCGATGGTGCATAAACCACGAACACACACAAGTAGAATCCTATTATGGCCAACAGTTATGCAGTTATGAACTCAGCCAGAGGAGAGGTCCTCAGCCGTTTTAATCATGGTCAAAGATAGATTGAAATATTCCTTATTAATGCTGCAATTGGTGTCTTATTGGATATTCCCAAATCAGTTTGGGATACTAATGCAGGAATTTGGACTTCGGCAAATTCTTTCTTCAGTTAAAAAATATTCTAGAGTTATTTAATGAAAAATTCAAAACAGTAAATAAAGTTCAGACTATTTGTGATGTTCTAAATAAGCAATCTGTGAGTAAAGTTTTTCTCGGTGAAAAACACACTCTGTTGAAGATTTATCTCACCATTTCTCTCACGACAGCAACTGTTGAGCTTAGGTTTTCTGCTGACGTGTAGAAACATATTTACTGAGTACAATTTCACAACAACGACTTAATCACATATTCAAAAGTAAAACCGATTTATCGGATTTGGTGCATAAAGCTTCTGAAGTTTGTTTCTTTATTTATACATTAACTATACATATGTACATTCCAGTTAAACTTTTTATGTGTTGTATGTTAAACAGTTTAAGCCATAATTGCTCATTCACATTCATTTTTACTCCTTTACTCCGAATATATATAATTATATGTACTTATATGCAATTGATATAAATTTTGTATGATTTAGCCAAACATACAAATTATTCTCTTTCAGCAAACATTAAATCAGTAAAACATAATCTTGAAATAAAGTTATGTATATCATATTAACTACATGTAAAATGTAATGTTTACTACAGTGTACGAATTATAACTACATAAACTGAGGATAATGAAAATATTTTCAATTTTTGGGGGGTACTAATCCGACTTATTGCGACTCCATGCCTCCCAATATGGAATATCTTCCGGCGCCAAAGCTTTATATCTATTTCTAAGGATACCCTCTTGTCACAGAGCATAGTTTGTATGCTGTTGAGTTCTGATACTTAAACTGTCATTCTTGGCCATTTGTTTCCCAAACTGTTATATACACATTTTCTTTCATTCCACCACCTAGTTGAATTTCAGTACCTACTCCATCTTTTTTTTTCTTTAAATACGAATTATTAATTACTGTGTTTTGAATAAATATCTAAATACAATTTAAATTATTAGAATAAGATTTCATTCATTTACGAACTTTCCCGTATATGAATGTTTACGTTATTTGTCAATTTTTGTAAGCTTTCACTCTGAATCAGTTTAGTACAAAACTAATTAATTCCAGCATCTGTCTCTGGTCCTTATAAGTACACCTTTTTGTATATGTTTAGTTTTTGTTTGTTGATCTAGATGTTTACTAAAACAATAAAAAACTAAACCGAACACTACTACTGTTACCTAATTTTTATAAAGAAAAATCTCCAAATAAACATCTCAGTTAGGCTAAACTCATTGAAATTTTGAACAGGCTATTCCGCATTTCACCAAATGCCTGTAACATACATCTCCGAAGATGTTAATTTAAGATAATCTGAATGAGTTTACAGTAAATAAATAATTGATAGAAATGAAACAGTGTGAACATACACCCCTGGACAAAATTAACTAGAGGTACACCCAATGTTTTATGCATATGTATTTTGTGATTTAAAATTTTCTAGATTTATTTCCATTAATTGTTTTGGGCATTCTTTCAATACATAGTTAGAATATGATGTAATTAAAGTATTTTCAAGCTAGTAAAGCTGATTGTTGTAGAGATTAATAAATGAAGACTAATAAATAAAGATCGTATTAGAGTAGTAACTCTGCATGAAGAAGGCATATCCAATAGTGAACTTGCCCAAAGATTCAATGTTCGCCGTGCTACTGTTACTGCTCTTCTGCAAAAATTTGAAGAGACTGGCGCTTTTGGATATAGGCAAAGTGCTGGACGTGGTAAAATTTCAAATTCTTGACAAGACAGAACACTGGCGTCTCTGTTCTTAAAGTCCTACATCCACCAGTCGTTTTTAAGGCAGCAATGGCAGACAACATCTGGTCTAAGGTGCTCAGGTCAAATTGTTCGTCGCCGCTTAGTCGAATGTGGTTTCAAGACGCTTGTTGCAAAGAAGAAGCCTCTTCTAACTGCTTGACACAAGCAGCAACGTCTTCAATGAACAAAAGAACACCGCTATTAAACCGAGGAAGATTGGTCTGGTGTTGTAAGGAGTGATGAAGTGCCTCTTCACCTAGTCTAAACAAGTCAGAGACAATATCACAGGTTCAGCGTCATCAAAGGCACCAACCTCAAGTTTAACAACCCAGATTGCAAGGTGGAGGTGGATCACGCATGTACTGGAGTGCATTTCATAGCCATGAAGTCCATTCATTCACACATGTTCCTGGTACCGTGACTGCTGACAAGTATATGAACTTTCTCCAGACATATCTTCTTCATTCATCCAAGGCCCCAGGATCTACGTCTTCCAACAAGACATTGCAATGAGTCATTCTGCTCGTCGAACACAGAATTGGCTTAATGAACATGGAATTAAAACAATGAACTGGCCTTCCAACAGCCCAGATCTAAATCCAATTAAAATCATCTGGTTCTTCTTGAAACAAAATCTTGATTGACGTGAAATACACGGTTTTCAACAGTTAAATAATGCTGCAACAAATATTTCCAATACTATTCCCCCCAGGACTTTATTAATAATTTTATTTTATTTATGCCAAGACGTGTACAAGCTGTACTTGATAAAAGTGGTGGACATAAAAATTATTAAATTTTAATACATGATCATGTTTTAATATTTTATTGTACATACATTAGACTTAAAACCATATTTTTCACAATTTATAACTTGTAAGTAATAGTCTTTATATTTGTCAATTATATTTGTTCATTATATTGTTTACAATTTTTTTTAAATGTCCACTAAAGTTAATAATTGATAGAAAAATATGGGTGTATGGTTAATTTTGTCAAGGGGTGTACATCGCTATTTGGAACTACAAATTCGCTTACATAATTTAATATTTGAGGATCCCTTTTATAATGTAATTCGATTTTCAATATCTACTCCAAAAGTCTATTTCTTGGCTTCAGCAAATTGTTATTAAATTTCTAAAATCAACTTTCCAATAGATTTGAGGAGGTCCGAGTAGGTTTGTCTAGACCAAAGATAAACCATCGTTAGGGTTAATTTACTAAACCAAAAATCTCTGGTCTCATCTAAACTTATAGTTTTCGTTCCAACACATCAATGATAACTAAAATAAAGTGTTATATGTAGTCAGCAAGTCCAGTGCATTTCATTTACACTTTTTCTAATATGGTTGTCTAATTCTTTTACATAGCTACAAAATTTTCATGGCTTCATGTATGTACAAATCTCTTTGTTAATTCTATGAAATTTTCATGATAAGTGTAAAAACATTTTTTTCATGTTATAAAACTTTGCGGTTACAGTGTAACCCAGCTAATAAATTATGATTTTTTAATTTGTTATAATAGGTAATACTGTATGACAACGCGTTTACTGTATGTCGTTTACAATTAACAATTTGTTTAAACCCTTTCGTCTTTTTCCTTTATGACTCTTTTTAATAAAACCTTAAAAATAGTGAAATTCATCCATGTAAAATTTCAGCCTGATTCTCCAAAGTGCAGGTGTATATTTCGAAACACCCCTTCTCACCCTATCCTTCTTAAAAATGAAAATTTCAAGAAAAATCGTGTTTTAATTAATAAATTTTAAACAAGTTTTGTAAGGGCAACTACTAGCAAGATATTGTGTCGATTCGACGTCGCCGATTTCAGCACCTCCTTCTTAAAGATCCCGACTCCATAGATGGAGGGGTTCTCGTAGGCTGGTTGTTTTTTCAACTGCTACAAAACGAAAATGATTACCATGGAGACATCTCTCAATCTTGTGAACGAAAAGGATTTAAATTAGGTGCGAATTTAGACCGAAAGTAGATTTGTTTTAAAATCCATCCGTAGCATCAAAGTATCCAACAACACCATCATCAAAAACTTTGTCAGTGAGGCTGCTACTAGAACTAACATCTCCCTAAAGTGGCTCTCTGGCCATAATTAAATTCATATCAACGAGAGACCAGACGAAGAAGCGAATTGAGCCAAGTTGGAGGAACAGAGAGATGTCGGCATAAACTTCGACGTGACCAAGGTGGTTGTGGCTGAAAAGATCGAAGACGAAGGGGACTAAGGTCAGTAGGAGTGAACAAGTTATTGCGGACCAGGTCAGGAGTGGCTATTGCAGCCTATATCACTGCTACTAGCAAGAATTAAGAATTGGTATTGAGGAAAGACTGCGGAAAAGAGTAAAGCTCATATCAGTGATGGAGTGCCCGAGATGGGAGAACAAGTGGAGGAAATGAGGGATATTTCATTCTGGAAAACGTTTTGTGACAAGTAGGCGACGATTGACTTCTGACAGAAAATTAGGGCTGTCTGGTTCTCCACAATCTGGCCACTGGAACCGTAGCAACATCAACTAGCAGCCTGTTGTCACAGAACTTATGATCGTAGATTTTGTAATAATTGTCAAATTTATTACACCACATTCTATCACTCAAAACATTAACTATTCTAATCAACAGATTTAGTAATACTGGTTCTGGTAGACTAACAAAAAACTGCAGTAATGTATGTTGTACCCATATAAATTTATTATAATCACTACTATAATGATATATTTGGTATTATTTGTCAAATTGGTTCTTCAATCAACAGTGGCCATTACATTTCTTATATTAAAGAATATATTAGGTACATAGTTGGTAAAAAAATATAATGATTCCACCATCGCAAAAGTTAATTTTGATCTCCCTTTTAATTCAACTAGTGTTTATTTAGCCTTCTATAATTTGAATAATAACTAGATTATGGGAACAGTGACGGTTGTGTACACATAAAACTGGTTAAAACTCATGGATGAGGGTCCGAAGTCCCGCACTATATTTCTTGTTATTGTTTTACATTTTAACAACTTTACATTTTTCATATCTGACAGGATTGTTTCATGGATTTTGAATTTTGGATTTCGGATATACTTTCAATCGCCAAGCTTAACTGATTTAGTTTTGGTGTAGAACAAGATGCACATGATTACATAGTTTTGATTTGATCTTGTAAAATTGTTGTTTTACTTTGAAGCCGTATTTTATAATATATTTTATATTTTGGTTAGATTATATGTATTTATTTCTATGATATTTGCACTGTCGAATGTTTTCAAAATTTTAATATTTTCTTTAATTTTGTATGTTTGCGGCAGTAAATATTTCATTCTACATAATGTAATTGAGACCCTTCTTAAATGTAATCTCCAGAAAATAATTATTCTTAAGTTCTATATTTTAAGTCATTAGTAATGCAATGATATTCATCCAAGGAAATTTAGTCAAGATCACCAAAGTGTAAATGTATCATATATTTCGAACCTTTCTGAAAATGCCAGGAAAACTTACAATGGCAACTACCAGCATGAATGTCAACTTTTTCTCAAAAATGTAATTAAGACCCATTTTGGAAACCTCGTTGATGTATTCTGGATTGACATCAAAACTACCTTGTTCAGCAGTGCTTGTAATCATCTTATGTTTCCACCACTAAGAGAGTGTTGTCTGTGTATCTAATGTGTTTACCATCTTACGATTAATCTGGAGTCCGGACATTTGTTCTAAGTGACTGAAGATCATCTCTCCGTACAAATTGAACAAGCTTTGTCGGACTTCACGCTTTATCTGTGTATAATTCCGCATTTCACCTTTGATGCAATATTAGTTTAGTTACGCTATGTATATGACTCATGAGGCTAATCGAATTATGTAATTCGCATCTTACGGCCCAGGTTACTTGGCATTGCGATGAAGATAGATCTCAACAGGTCCTCCGGGATGTGTCAGGTGACATGGATTTTGGTCACAATTTCTGTGATTTTCTCAATTCCATATTCATCCAAAAGCTCGAATCATCTCGATGACAATCCCATCTGGCCCACTTGACTTGCCTGTTGTTGTCTGACGTATAGCTGCTGCCACTTCAGGTTTCAGGATGGGAGGACTATCATCCATGTTTTTCTGGATTGTTGGTCTTTGGCCTCTTTCATTTCTGAAAAGTTTCTCTAGGCTGACCATTTTGCTGAAATGTTTTACACTTCCATAAGAGTCGTGCCATTATGCTCCAGGTTGCATCCACATATTTTGGCATTTGTTAACTCGTTTATCTTCTTGTACATCGTAGCTTAGTCAATATAACTTAGATTCTCAATTTGTTCGCATTGATTTTCAGCCATTCCTGTTTGGCTTCTTTGAATTCTTTCTTTGCTTGCTTGTCCAGTCGAGCATATGCTTATTACTTGTTTCCTTTCATTAGACGTCTTTGTTCCATTCGTTCCAAAAGGTCATTTATGTCTGACCTTTTTGGCCATATTTCTTGAGCAATTTCTGTTGTTGCAGTTTTGAAGGCTTCTCATTCATTATGATTTTCTGCATTAGCGTTTCATATCTATTTCTCACTGCTATTGTATGCTTTGTTGCTTTTGTATTGAGTCATTTTACTCGAAATTTTGGAATAGCATTTGGTTTTTTTATGCTCATTTGTTTCACTCGACATTTGTTTGTCACAGGAATGTTGTTACTCCCAAAGTGTGCACCTGACATGCTCTTCGAATTTTGGATTGCATTTCTAAATCTCTTGTTAAGTGTGATGTAGTCGATGTTATTTCTTATCTGGTCTCCTGGGCTTTTCCAATCCACTGTCTCTTTAGATGGTTCTTGCTGACCTGAGTGTGACCTTTGCACCAATCAACCCATGTGTTGCCCCGTTCGTTTCTTTCTCCTAGACCATACGGGCCTACGATATCACCTTGCTGTTGGAATCCCACTTTTGCATTTAGATCACCCATAATGATGAGAACTTCTTGTGATTTGGTTTGCTTCCCAGCTTATTTGAGCTCTTAGTAGAACTTTTCCAGTCGGCTGTTGGCGCATACACTTGGATGACTGCGATGTTGAAATAGATGCCCTTCAATTTAATTAGTACCTATTTTTCTCTCTAATACCGGCCAGCACCCAATAAAAACAACTAGCTACATGTTATCTAACACAGAGGTTACTCTCTTTTCATGATTTACACCTCCTGCGTATATAACGTGTGTCTACCGCTCTTAAAAGTGCTACTTCTAGTTTCGCTGATGCTCATGATGTTCTGTTCAATCCGTGTCATCTCCTTTCTTTGGGTTGTCTAGGTTATCTGGATGATAAAGAGTTCTCACATGCCATGTTTTTTAGTCTTGTCTTTCTCTGCAGAAGCTGGATGACTGTCGAGTTCAACCTGCATTGCATGGAGATCCCTATCGGACGCGACATCTCTCCCTTGGGTATCGATCTCGTTAACGTCGTTATCTTTCACTACAAAATTTGACATAACTATAATTGTTCTTGGCAAGAAGCTGCAGTGGTTTGCTGTTGCCTTCTGCAGGTGGATGGCCATTGGTTCACTAAGTTTTTACCCTTTGACAGGTCTTGTTTTTAGTCCTGTGAGGTGTCCACACACCATCTTCACTAGCAAGCCAGGTGTGGGGGAGCCGGTTAGTTGCCGACCATAGAGCAGGTAGTACTGGATTACATGGAACCAGTAGTATGTGGTGACCTGATATGACTAATTTTTACCTTGTTACCTTGTGCCGTCAAGTCTTTCTCGAATTTTGGTGACGTCTTTGACTAGCTTTCTCTACCCAATACGATCTAGCGCGAGGTGCCGCAACTCCCCGAGTCATTTTCCTGTGACTTCAGAGATCCCTAACATTGGGTACTTCTTAATGCTGTTGTCTTTGTACTTCATTTAAGTGCCCAAAGGACGATAACTTCTGTTTGATGCACTGAGCATACAATGGTGTTGGCATTCTTACCGCTTCAAGCAGTCTTTTAAGTAGTTTAGAAACGTAGATACTACCTATGTCTATGTCTAAAGAAGTGAAAAATTTGGTAGGTACCAATTTTAATTTTTGGCATAAAGTAAAAATCCGTTGTCAGATTTTATTTACAGGTTGCTAAGCACATCAACTTCTTCAAAAGCATACTACAATTTCACTTCAAATAATCCACTATGTTTTTTTTAAAAAGGCCAAAGTGGTGATATTCTCTAAAAATCTCCGAAGACCGATAAACGCTAGTTCCATAGTATTATCGTTAAAGATCATAATCACAATTTGCTAAAATAAATATTTAAACTGTGCCTATCGTCCAAATTATTTTCAATATGGTATCCAATTTCATATTTCTATTTGTTCAATGAGCTGAGATCACCATAAATATGCATTATGTAATATGACATTTATTTTTGCAAGCAAATTGTTTTAAAAATTTGATGAAAAAAAATTTTTCCTCTTTTGCTTTCATTCTCTACATGTCCTTTTACCTACAATTAGAAATTCTCTAAGTGTTGATTCTATTTTGCTTATGTATATAATATGTACATACATATGTGGATTATTACCAAGAAAGCTAATTTCCTAATGGAATTATTTATTATAATTTGCTGTTGTCAGGATATGGCTTTGTAGTTTGAAAATAGTACCGCGCTCCGTATTTTTTGTTTGCTTTTTTTTAATAAAAAAAACTAAAACATTTGAATTTTTAACATACACACATGAATTTTATTGTCTTACAAATTGTATAAAATTAGGTGAATATCATCATCTTGATTATGTCAATAATATTTTTTTATGATGCTATCCTTAAAATTTGAATTTTATAAAATCCAATTAAAAATCAGTAGGGTTGGTGTGTCAAATATCTAAATTAGAAAATTGACTATTCATGACAGTTTAATGCTTAAATGGTAGGATATACATAATGACTTTAGTTCTGAAAACTTTAAAATCGAGTTGTCATAATCACGGTTACATTATATTTTGAAAATAATATTTAATTATATTTAGTGAATTTACAAATTAAGTTGACTAACATTAAGACCTTTTAAACCTGAACCAATTGAAATATTATTTAACGCAAATTTAAATTATTTTTTTAAATTTAAATTTACGTTAAACAATATTTCAATTGGTTTAACGTTTGTGGTTCCTATAATTTTACTGTGAGTTTTTTAAATTTGGAATTTTGTATTAATTTATTTAATCCCAAAAGTGAAATAATAAATATATGATTGTGAGTTAGTTTTATACATATGCTTCATACTACAATTAATTTTCTACCTTAAAAAATTAATCTCGTTATCGAAAACATGTGTATCGGCTTTGGCATACATTGCTAAAAATTAGGTATTTAATTTTTTTGACAAAATAATCTGGCTTTTTAACATCATTATTTCCTGTTTCGAATTACATTTCTGTAAATTGTCAAGGGAAATCGGATGTTTCAGGAAATGAAGTGTTGTCAATTTGGCATGATGATTCCTTTGTTTTTAATATCCTCTTCATGTTGAAAACTGATAAAATTAGCCTGACGTTTATCTATATCATTTAAAATAATTTAGTTGCTGACGGCAATAGGTTGTTAGCAAATCTTCTTGAATATATGATTTCTGAATAGGCTACTTTTCACATATCTAGGTATCTCTGAAACAATTTAAAACCTAAAAAGCAGTAAATTGATTGTTACCATGTCAAAATTGTACGAATATCATTCTCTACATGTTTTTGTTACCTACAATTAGAAATTCTCTGAGTTGATTTTATGTGTGTGCTAATACAAAAAATATATCTGTACGTACATAATTATGTAGGTATTTACCAAGAAAACTAATTTCCTAATGGAATTATTTATTTTAATTTGCTGTTGTAAGGACATGGTTTTTCAAAAGTTATGAATGGTTTCTTAAATTGTTCTTTCTTGACAACCGATATTGGTACTTATGTGTAAACCGGTTAACTATGAAAATCTGTTTTAAACGGACTTTTAGAGTTTACCGGTCACTTGAACTGTGCCAAGTTTTGTTCATGCCACCACCTAGCAACAAATGATATTATTTTAGTTAGTATTATACAAAACTGCACTTATTTAAGTGTACCATTATGCATGGACTTCTATAAATAGCACCTGGACAGTTAACCAAAATTCACACTGTACGATATTAGGCCAGTTCAGAGAAATAATATTTCACGCTATAATTTGTAGAATTTCTTA